>CAXITT010000230.1:786682-820125 GCA_964033795.1 Lymnaea stagnalis | reverse complement strand
AATAACTAAAAGTACACGACCAACTAAAAGTACACAAATAACTAAAAGTACACGACCAACTAAAAGTACACAAATAACTAAAAGTACACGACCAACTAAAAGTACACAAATAACTAAAAGTACACGACCAACTAAAAGTACACAAATAACTAAAAGTACACGACAAACTAACAGTACACAAATAACTAAAAGTACACGACCAACTAAAAGTACACAAATAACTAAAAGTACACGACCAACTAAAAGTACACGACCAACTAAAAGTACACAAATAACTAAAAGTACACGACCAACTAAAAGTACACAAATAAGTAAAAGTACACAAACTACTAAAAATACAAAAATAACTAAAAGTACACAAATAACTTAAAGTAAAAAAATAACTAAAAGTACACAAATAACTAAAAGTGCACAAATAACTAAAAGTACACAAATAACTTAAAGTACACAAATAACTAAGAAAGTGCACCAATCAGTAAAAGTACATCAATAACTAAAAGTAAATAACGCCATACAATTGGCAGCATTGAAAAAAATATTATATCTTTCGTTTAACAAAGGGTTTTTATAAATGTGTTAATATAATAACAGTTCTTCGAATTACTTTTAAGCTGGAAAGAATTCTCTGTTAAAATGATTTCAGGTGACCTGGCAACCGATATAATATTAGAGCAAGGCAAAAACAAACACCCACAAAATATAACGATTAAATAATTTAATTTCAATACCAAACAATACAGTTTCAATTTCATAGTAGATAATGTAATATTTAGCCTGTAACAGAGTAACATAAAAATTCAAATTAATTATAAATTTGCCTGACGAAGCATAAGGTTAATGAACAAAAATGGCTGCTACAAAAAAAAAAATCTCAATTAATTCTGAGGAAAGTTTAAAATTGTTCATAAGTACTTTTTTCCATATGTATATCGCTATTCCTGGATTATTCAAAAGGGCTAGAGGAATCAAAGAGATCTTTCAACACATCTTATTTCATAGGATTCCGGCGGAGATGTGATACCAAACACTTCTTTTAGTGGTGGAATATTATTCGCATCTTTGGGGAGACATTTGAATCTTTGAAAGACAGAACAAGTAAACAAGAAGAGCTCCATCTTCGCCAATGATTCACCAAGACAAAGCCTCCGACCAATAGAAAATGGAATAAAATGTTCGTCGGACTTCAGATTTCCTTGGTCATCAAGGAATCTTTCAGGTCTGAAATTCTGAGGATCCCCCCAGATTTTCTCATCATGGAGAACAGAATCGAGGCTTGGTATTATGTGGGTGCCTTTTGGAATAAAGAATCCATTGAGTGTCGTATCTGCTGTGCAACGATGTGTAACATTCAGCGGTACAATACTTGCAAGTCGCTGTGTCTCCATGATGAAAGCGTTCAAATATGTCAGCTTGGGTTTATCTAGCAACGTAGGTGTTCTGTTATTTCCAACATGTTCAATAATTTCTTGGTAAACTTTCTCCTGTTTGTCCGGGTAGTGCATTGCATACAGCAGACACCACAAAATGGTTGAACTGGTGGTCTCTGTACCGGCAATAAACAGGTCATCGATGCAACGTGCCAAATTTTTCTCATTCATTTCAGTCGGTTGTCTAGATTCTTTTTTCTTGTTCATTTCATGAATGTAGGCAACGATAAAATTATTTAAATTATTCGGATCGTAAGTCTGTTTGATTTCGTCAACCATTTGTTCAGAGATCTTCATAATTTCATCTGCTACTGTAATAAGTTCTTTGGCATGAAATGGATCAAAGGGAATGTACTGAAGATAAGGAATAAAATTACAAAGAGATGCTGAATTGATCAATTTAACTGATATGTTGAATAATTTCAAGATTCTCAGAAATTTCGGGTCATCCAAACTAAATCTCTTCCCGAATATCAAAGAGCAAATGACATTGGAAACACAGGCGTTTGTTAATTCTTTAATATCAGTTGGTTCTCCCTTTCTTGCAGCTAATTCTCCAGTAAAACAAGTGACTTCCTCTGTTATTCTCTCGGCTAAAATATTCTTCCCCATTCCGAGATTTCTCAGAATAGTCAATGCAGCGGTTCTTTGTTCTTTCCAAATACTACCTTTTGATACAACTAATCCATTGGTTCGGCTAGGGAACGTGGTAACAATTAAGTCTTCGTCTGGCCTTCCAGAGAAGTATTCGCCTTTCTTTACCAGAGCCTCCTTGACGATGTCGTACCCGTTTATTACCACAAATGGCAATGAGCCCAATCGTAGACTGAAAGCTGGTCCATATTTTTTGGCCCAATCCTTAAACTGTGTTCTTGGGTTATCTTTCATTAAATACATGTGACCTATTATTGGAAGGGCCATCCCTGGTGCAGGTGGGTAGTTCTGGTGGCGTTTTGTTAAAATATACCACGAAAAGATGATTGTCAAGAGAATAAACAGACATGCTGTCGTACCGAAGACTTCCATACTTGAGAAGAACATTTTATAACATAAATGTTAGGCCTGGGAAAAAAAAAACAAAAAAAACAATGATAATTACGCTCAATGCAAACTATTGTATATAGTTTAATTTATAATTCTATTAATATTATAAGGCAACAAATCGAAAAAGACAAAAAACAATGTTTTTTTTACTTGATAACTTTGATCACAATTTTTAAAACACAACTAGAACTATATTTCCTTCTTTTTAATTAAGTCCTATAGTTACCTATCCAGTGCTGTTCCTTGCGTTCAGTATTGCTTTAAACAATTTGCATTGGTTTATTCTCAGCCACTGAAAATATATCGAATCTTGCCTCTCTTCCGAGTATTTTATACCTCAGCGGCACGTGACGGTTAAATTAATTTTAGAGATTCTCAGAATGTATACACTGGCTCGAGGAAACTATTTCCTGACCATTAACGGGTGTCTGATATTTTGCTAATCCATAATAGAACTGTCATAAAGAAAAGTGTTTGCTCATATTTTGGTGTGCTATATCAATGTCTTTACAGACAATGTTTTAATGTAAAATAAGAGTATCACCTAAATGGGCTGAGAACCACTTTGTAGTCGTATTCAAAATCTAACATGTCGGCATTGCACGTTGTGTGTGTGTGTGTGTTGTAAACTACGACCCACTTCCATTCTTTAACTGCCATGCACAGATGACTAGGCTTATTTTCTAGCAGACATTAGCCTTGCTAACATCCACTATGGGTCCCCTGTAAATGAGATCAGGCTCTTCCTGTGATCAGGAAAAGGACGGGATCGGGATCCCAATAGCATCTGGATTCCCACCTGGTTGAGGAGCCACAAAGAAATATGATTCTACCCGGAACTGGATAAAAACCGGGAAAAGGGATTGCGCCGGGATCGGGTTCAGAATGGGATTAGGGACTCATTAGAATTGGGGTCTTACCAGGATCGGGGTCCCAAGGACAGACCCTATAAAAAGGTGGCATTGATTTGAGGCAGGTTTGATTTTTGCAAGAGAATGCATTGTATAGTATCCGGAATATTCGGATACTTGATAATTTTGTACCTTTCTTTTTCTCTGAAAAAGGTTCTCTGCTGAGAAGCGCGGGTATTTTGCTAGTTTATAATATAACTTCAAGTAATAGTTAAGATAGCTGTGTAGCCAGTGCCAGTAGTAATGTGGGCTGTCATGAATGCTGCACTGTTCTCCCTACACCACTCTGCCGGCGCTGCGTAAAAGACAGTGTCCCTGCCAGTGGCGTAGCTAGGGATTTGGGGGCCCGGGGGTTTGCCTCTTTAAATGCCCCTGCATTTTGTCATTCGACATTATTTAATGTAAAAAAAAAATCGGACACGCCTTTGGGGGCCCCCCTCAAGTATGTGCCCGGGGGACTTTCGAATTTGAACCCCCCTCCCCTAGATACGCCACTGGTCCCTGCCTAATTCACTGCAAAATTATTGTTTTCGTTTATAATACGCCTCAGAGTTTAAATTAAATTATACAAGTTAAGGTCAATTTAAAAAGATTTCTTGGTCACAAAATAATTAAAATGAGGCCCCTGGACCCCTGTTTAGCTGGAGGGTATCCCCCAAAATCCGTTTTTTCCAGTTCATGATTTGGTCATCCTACCCTAACACCAACCCTAATCCAAGATAAGCCGGGTATATGGCTAGTAAAGAATAAAATAAAACAAAATGAATAACATGTAACCCAACATTTAGCTATAAATTTTGAGATCGTTAAATTTGTTTGGCTTCACACATCTGTTTAATACTTTCCTAAATCGTCCCCTTTAGAATAACAATGTTCTATGCGACTATCTATACAAAAGGGCTGTTTTTTCATGACCGCCTGCATATAAAGTGGGGCTTAGTTTGTCTCGTGAACGTCACGTACGTGACGGGCACGTGAACGCAATAAGGGACACAATGTCAGGACAACACAACGGCAAGTTCACTCTGTCCGTCAAAACCAACCAGGCAGTTAACCCATTTTCCCCTAACCCCTGGCCGCCCCCCCCCCCCCCCCCTTTTTTTTTTTCCCAGTGTTTTTTTTAAATAAAAAAAATTATTGAAACGTATGCTTCTTAGCTGTATCTCTCTAAAAAAAACAAAACGATCAGTCAGAGGTTGTAACGTGAAATCATGGATAATGTTGACTTAATATATTCTCTCTCGTGGTTTTTTTTTGTTTTTCTGCTTTAAACGCAAGACAACAATCTTAGCGCTTGATGTGCTTTAAGGCTGAGCCATATGGTGTTTGTTTGTTTTTTTTATTAACCCCTGGCCCGGGTCCTGGTATTTAGAGACAATAACGTGGTGATACGAGAGTCCAGGGGGTTACCAGTAAGAGAAAAACATTAACTGATTACTCGCACTGCGAAGACGTGAGCATTTCATGTATAGAACCGCTGGTGATCGCTATGGCATTGATTTAAGGGCCTCTAAACACTAATACCTTATAAAATAGTATCCTAATCCTGCAGGTTCTCATCTTTTTTAGTGGCGCGACAAATTTATAACTTTTGAAAGATGTAGCGTCCCACAATCAGAATTATACCTTAAAATTGAGCAAGGTATTGTTGATAAGATTTGAAGGCAGAGATTTTTTTTTAAAGATAAAAAATGTGTAGTTAATGTAACTTTGATGGGGGTTGAAGCGAGGCATAATAAAGGCGCTTTAAGTCAATACCCATCAAGTTTTTTGAATAATCAAATCTGTATCAATAAAAATGTGTTTGTGTTGTTCATCAGCCGGGAGTCCACAATGACCGCTTTAATCATCAGAGTGTGCGCTAGTTCTGTGTGTGGGTGCGCACATGACTCATGTGACCGATTCTGGCACGAGTAGTCTTGTGCTGTGGGTGCAGGGGAATGATGGCGCATCCCTTGGCGCAGAGTCAGACTGCGCCTTCCTGGCATGCCTCTTGCACTCAGCAGACGCTGTTCTGCCGACTTCACGCACGGTTGACTAAGCATATTTCCTTTCATGACTTGGTGGTGCTAACGAATGCAATTAGTCCTCTGTGGATGATTATTGCAACGTCTCGGTAGTTAGACTATTTTTTTTAAATAGGTAGCGGAACACGATATTTTGTATCCAGAAAACAAGAAAGTATGAAATGGCTCAGCCATGTGTATTTTAAGATTTTAATATATATGTATGTATGTATGTATATATTTAAATAAATACTTTAAAAAAAAAGAAAAGCTCTAGTGTTAATTTGTTAATCTTTAAATTCACGCAAGACAATTTCCATTTCAAAGAAGATGTTTAATTTAAAGATTTAGCACATACAATAATGACATAAAATCAATTTAATTTATAAAAGCTAGTCGGTGAATCAGCTTAATAAAATATACAGCTAATTGGAAAAAATAGGCGAAGAGTTCAAATTATACAAAACCCAAGCTTAATATAGTTCAGAAATTATATTTTCAATAAGTAGGGGAAAAAATGCAATATTCACAAGAGCCAGTGGAATCAAAGTTACCTTTCAACAAATCTTATTTCATAGGACTCGGGTGGCGCTGTGATACCAAACACTTCTTTTAGTGGTGGAAGATTGTTCGCATTTTTGGGGAGACATTTGAATTTTTGAAAAACAGAACCAGTAAACAGAAAAAGCTCCATCTTAGCCAATGATTCACCAAGACAAAGTCTCCGACCAATAGAAAATGGAATAAGATGTTCGTCGGATTTCAGACTTCCTTGGTCATCTAGGAATCTTTCAGGTCTGAATTTCTGAGGATCATCCCAGATATTCTCATCGTGAAGGACAGAATCAAGGCTTGGTATTATGTTGGTGCCTTTGGGAATAAAGAATCCATTGAGTGTCGTATCTGCAGTACAACGATGTGTAACGTTCAGCGGTACAATACTCGCAAGTCGCTGGGTCTCCATGATGAAAGCATTCAAATATTTGAGTTTGGGTTTATCTAACAACGTAGGTGTTCTGTTATTTCCAACGTGTTCAATAATTTCTTGGTAAACTTTCTCCTGTTTGTCCGGGTAGTGCAATGCGTACAACAGACACCACAAAATAGTTGTACTTGTGGTCTCTGAACCGGCAATAAACAGGTCATCGATGCAACGTGCCAGATTTTTCTCATTCAATTCAGTCGGCTGTCCCGATTCTTTCTTCTTGTTCATTTCATGAATGTAGGCAACGATAAAGTTATTTAAATTATTCGGGTCGTAAGTCTGTTTGATTTCGTCAACCATTTCATCAGACCATTTCATAATCTCGACTGACACTGTAATAAGTTCTTTGGCATGAAATGGATCAAAGGGAATATACTGCAGATAAGGAATAAAATTGGAAAGGGATGCAGAACTTATCAGTTTAACTGAAATGTTGAATAATTTCAAGAGTCTCAGAAATTTCGGATCATCCAAACAAAATCTCTTCCCGAATATCAAAGAGCAAATGACATTGGAAACACAGGCGTTTGTTAATTCTTTAACATCAGTTGGTTCTCCCTTTCTCTCAGCTAATTCTCCAGTAAAACAAGTGACTTCCTCTGTTATTCTCTCGGCTAAAATATTCTTCCCCATTCCTAGATTTCTCAGAATAGTCAAGGCAGCGGTTCTTTGTTCTTTCCAGAGACTACCCTTTGATATAATTAATCCATTTGTGCTTTCAGGAAAAGTCGTAGAAACAATGTCTTCGTCTGGTCTTCCAGAGAAGTGATCGGCTTGATTTACCAGAGCCTCCTTGATGATGTCATATCCATTTAACACAACGAATGGCATCGAGCCCAGTCTAAGACTGAATGCTGGCCCATATTTTCGAGCCCAATCCTTAAACTGTGTTCTTGGGTTTTGCTGCATTAAATACAGGTGTCCAAGGATAGGCAAGGCTATCCCTGGTGCAGGTGGGTAGTTCTGAGTGCGATTTCTTAAAATACACCAGGAACTCAGCACGACTAGGAGAAGCACCAAACATCCTGTTGCGCTAAGGGCTTCAGTGATCTCCAAGAGCATTTTCTTTTCAAAGTTCAACCTGAAAAGGACAACAACAACAACAAAAGATTATTATATTTAAAGCAAGCCTTAGACGAGAACGATCAATGATACCCGCCAAAAAAATCTCTTAATAGCACACTTAGACTGCATCTGGACTCGGAAAGAAAACTGAATCACGTGTGGGTATAAAAAAAAAAGGAGCAATCTTTTCATTTTTAATCGACATGTTCCACTTAATTTCGAGATATATAAAGCCTGTACTTCATTGTTGCACAATTGGTTGATCATATTTTGTACCTGAATTAAAGAGATAGTAAAAGAAAAAAACAGACTTGCGATTTAGTGTTAAACTAAATAAAATTAAAAACTTTCAAAAAAAAAAAAAAAAAATTATAAGGCAGGCCCCGTGTTTAAATTGTAGGTTTTTTTTTTTCCCAAGGAAATTGAATAGCTTTGATGATGACGATGTCCCTTTTCTAATTACAATTACTCTTTCGTATCACATGCTGACTTTCTGATTATTCTGAGTGGCCCAAATTTGTGTTTGAGTGTTGCGGGAATCATGTTTAAGTTCTGTCATAGAATTCATTTATAGTAATGTAACTGAACACTCATTTAAAAAGTTGAAGGAATTGCTTTCCTGGAGGAAGTCTACCGAGGTATTGCTATGATGAGGATATAAACCATGTTTGAGAGTTTTGTTATGTTAATTCTTAGTGTTGATGGTTGCTGGTTGGTATCAAATGACGTTGTAAATATAATGTGCGTATGTTGGTAGCAGACTAATGATAACTGATACCAACCAGCGACCATCAATACTAAGGATATAACAAAAGCTCTCCTTCATGTTTTAGATTTCTTACGTTTAAGCGTTAGGGCAGTCAAACCCGGTCGTCATGACAACCACGGGGTTGACCTGAGAAAAGGTCAGGGAGTTGCTTGAGAATTTCAGAAACATAGACTTGTTTTATGTGGTGTATTTTGGTTTGTTATTTTTGCGTAAAATGCGCATTTGTAATTCTCCTGTGAATTTAAAAAAAAAAAAAAAATTGTCATCGGACTAGTTTCATATTATCTTTACGACACACTGATAGCGCTACAGCTCTATGAAATGAAATAAATACACAACTGTAATTCATTCGGTAGATGTGGCCAGTACAGTGACTCCCTGCTACGTGTTGTTGGCCAATGCCATGTAACGTTGTCTGAATGTAGTACACTAACCACCGCCCTTGCGCCCAATACCATCCAGTGCGGGGTTCAAAGTCAACAGATGTGCTACTGTTTCCCGGTCCCTGATGTTGTCAAGTTATTGAAGAGCTGGTGAATGGCAGTGTTATGATCACATTTATTGGGTTACCAGACTCTGGTGTCGGCGACCCAGTTTCCACCAGTTGGGGGGGGGGGGGTTTCCGGTCCCTGATGTTGTCAAGTTATTGAAGAGCTGGTGAATGGCAGTGTTATGATCACATTTATTGGGTTACCAGACTCTGGTGTCGGCGACCCAGTTTCCACCAGTTGGGGGGGGGGGTTCTGCTGGGATGTAGCATGTTGCCTTAAACACCTCCGCGTCGTCTGACGATGGTCGGGGCACTAAAAATGTTGTTAACCCTGGGTAAGAATTATATTATTAAGCGATTAGCGTCTTGAAGGCTCCAACTTTGATGCCTTCGTGATCGCTACCGGCTCAACAAATGCACTTTTCCCATTTGGTGAAACACATCAAATAAAATGAGAGAACTAATAATTTCTTTTGGAACCCCAGGACCGGACTCGGACCTGTCGAGCATTGTCTCATAAAAATCTAAAAGACTGCACCCGACTCAGTCCCAGATTAGAGCATTGACTTTTTTTCAAATTTAATTCATCACGCTATCAAAATCAATGTTAAGCCTATACCGCAACAACCATTACTTACTTACCAGCGTTGATCTGTCACTTTAAACACACAAAATCCTCTCCTTTAAGATCCTGTGGCGTAGTTGGCCTATCCAGCGCCGTTCCTCTGAGTTCAAAATTGCTTCAACAATAATCTCCAGTTGATTTTGTTTCGCTTTCTGATAATGTAATTGATGTATGACTCTCTACCGCGGCTGAAATAGTTCGGCTGCACTTGAGTTGCGAGCTGAGGAGGTGTGCTTAAAAATGCTCGTTGGGGGTAACTGTGCTGTGTACGTTAACGGTGTTTGCTGATATTTCGATTGGTATGTTTTATATGCACTAAATAAATGGGCTTGCTGATATTTTGCTATTTAAGTTTATATCAAATTTGTAAAAATATTTTGCTGATATTTTGTTATTTTGTATTATATATGTACTAAGCAAACGTGTTTATTGATAGTTTTTAATTTTTTAATTTACGTAATATAAATGTACTTAACAAAAACGTGTTTTTTTAATTTTTATTTTAGATTGCCATCTAAATGTGCTTGGCCGTATTATTAAATCACTGCATCACTTCGATAAGATGAGAGCAAATGTGTTATGTTTTTTTCAAAATGTTACAAGTCAAAAGAGCTTTAGTTTTTTGAGAACTTTGACCCGTTTTTTTTATATACGGCACCACCACTCCAACTCTGCGCACTCAAGGCTATTGTGTTGACAACGACGGCGCAGGTCTCTGTACGTGTTCATCGGGGCTGTATATGGAATCCATGAAAAGCTATTTATTCAAAATAACACAGGATCCGGCGGCCAAGGACGGTGTACAGGTCGGTAGGGGGGGAAGGGTGGAATTTTTTTTTTTTTTTTTTCATCTTCGTCGGAGATATTTTGGTGGGAAAATGGGTCAGCAAATAGCATGGCACGCCCCAGGCGGCACTTACCCTAGCTCCGCCGCTGGCTGGATCACACGTCGACACAAATGCGCACACATGAATAAGCATTATACAAAATACACAATTTATGTGAACCATCTACATTATACAGAGACGTGTGCGATATACATTTTTTATAGAGTTTAAATAGCATATAAAACATTCATTGATTAGTTTATTTGCAAACATATATTTCAGGTAGCGCAGCGCTTCTCAACATGGAGCATTGAACCCAACAGAGAAGTATCACTGAAAAGCGACCCAACTTAGACAAACACTAAAAAAAAAACCACCAGGCACCCATCAAATAAAAAAAGAATACGCTAACCGCTCGGAATAGCACAACGTTAATTTGGCACTTCTCATACTTCAAAAAAGTACATTTGATTTTATCTTGTAAATTCGCTATTAATGTCTAATATTATTATAAAGACGTAGTTGAAGTTGGACCTCAGGGCGAGTGCCCCTTCGCCCTTCTCCAAAATGTCGGATTATACTGCGCCCACAGACATCTGAACAATTTAAAGATGATTTTGGAGGGGAACATTTATTCTCTAAGAATTCACAATCATTTTGTAATTCATTTTTTTTCTCCAAGTTATGCTTCATTTTTTAATGTGTTCCAATACCACTTGAAACTTGACTATGCCTATTGGCTCGATTTTTCAAAAGCGATAAACCCAACTCATTAAGATAAAGGAACATCACCCATCAGACTAAGCATTGTAAAATACTTCAATAGCTGTAGCTTCAATTTCGTAATGACTGTGTAAGAAAAGACTGAAATATAACATACTAGATATAGCCCGCCAAACATTGGCGACAGCAATGCGTGAACTTCCCATCTACTAAAGTTACTTGACAAAAAACATGATTTCAAGTTACGCACATTTAAGAATTCAAATTTTGCTACACCCCCCCCCCTTTTTTTTTTCTTCATTATACGTCACTGCACACTTTTTATTTCACGCCGACCCGCGGGTTAACACATGCCGCAAGCTTGTTGGAGTCTGCGCATGGCTGGCAAGCGAGGGTGGTGCAGTAGGGGGGGGGGAGCGGTAGCTCGACCACAGTGTGCATGTCTCGAGACCAACGATGAGCAGGCAAGGGAAGGGAGGGGAGGGTTTGCCTTTGTCTTGCTTGCTTGCTCTGGCGTATATATATATAGCCTGCGTGGTCGTCTTCTTGTTTGCCCTACTTCTGGCGAATTATATATATAGATGCACCATCTATTAAATACATATGGGGGGCACAGTAGTTACATATTAATAATTCTTTAACTAATAACACATGCAACTCTAAACACTAATTTTAAGCAAACGTTTGATTGATGGTATACTGGTTACCCTTTGATAATATCTATGCTATAGAATAGGACACATTTTAAAAACATTCTGACATGACTGAGTCCCAGACCTCAACACTTCCCGCACCCCGGAAAGAGAAAGGCCCAGACCTCAACACTTCCCGCACACCGGAAAAAAGTCCCATACCTCAAAACTTCCCGCACCCCAGAAAAAAGTCCCAGACCTCAACACTTCCCGCACACCGGAAAAAAGTCCCATACCTCAACACTTCCCGCACACCGAAAAAAAGTCCCAGACCTCAACACTTCCCGCACCCCGGAAAAAAGTCCCAGACCTCAACACTTCCCGCACCCCGGAAAAAAAAAGTCCCACACCTCAACACTTCCCGCAACCCGGAAAGAAAAAAGTCCCATACTTCAACACTTCCCGCAACCCGGAAAGAAAAAAGTCCCATACTTCAACACTTACCGCATCCCGGAAAGAGAAAAGTCCCATTCATCAACATATCCTGCACCTTGGAAAAAAAAGTAACAACCTAACATCTAACATAATAATAACTGTTGATGGCTCTTTGTTATTTTATTTTTAATCGTTCTACCTATGGTATTCTTACTATCTGAAAAGTGGGGCGAAGTTTTTCCACGATCAACTTTCACACAGGGGGTCATTGTTACGTAATGACTTGGACTCAGTCCCAGGACAGAAATTCCACGCAACATATCGCGGTGAAACCAACCAGTCCCAGTGGTGCCCACATTTTTTTCGATTCTCGACGCCCTTGCTGATTCCATGTTGTTTTTTTTTTTTTTTTTTCCCCAAGGCGTCCCTGGGTCAAATTTTAACTTTTACACTAAAAATAGACAGATGTAAAAACCAAAAAAAAAAACCACAAAAAAAGCTTTTTTAAAAAAATTTTGTTTTTTTTTTTTTTTTTTTTTTTTTACGCCTCTTCTTATTCTCTTTTTTTTTTTTTTTTTTTTTTTCGCCAAGGCGTACCTGGGTCAAATTCTAACTTGTACACTAAAAATAGACAGATGTAAAAACCAAAAAACAGAACGACAAAAAAAGCTTTGTTAAAATAATGGTGCAAAAACCTTTTATTTTTAAATAATAAACAAATATAAAAATAATTTTGTAGATGGCATTTAGTTTTTGTCAGTCGTTGCCACTTTTCAGATCTGTGCTCCGATCTAAGAAAGAAAATAAATGCAAATTTAATTTTTAAAAATGTAATAAATGGGGTAAGCATTCTCATATAGGGTTCCGCTAGTTAAAAATGCTTACCAAAGACTCCATCTCCGGTCAAATCATTTTTACACATCGCGACCTTGCGAACAGAGGAAAATCTATTCGTTATGGCGAGTTTCATATTTTCAAGGAAAGCGAGGATTTGGTAGCATCCGTTCAGTGTTGGTATAAGGTCACTTTTCACCGAAAACCAAAATTCCCATAGCGTTAATTAGATTTTTAAAAGATCAATAAATTCTTTTGATGCTGATATTGCACGAAGCGAAACATGAGAAATGATTTCATGTCTGAATGAAAGGTAACCTATAATATAAACCAGGTTATCAAAGAACATTATGTCGTTTTTCTGTTGAATACCCAGGGCATTACAGAACAAAAATTTACAATTATATGAAAAATAATTTATTGCACGTTTATAAACAGTTATGTTGTTAACTAAACTGAGAAGCAAAGTAGGGACAAAAATTCGCTACAAAAACAAAAAAAATGTAAAAGCAATAAAAATATACACGCTTCTTTAACTTACAATTTATAGATTTCTGTCAAGTAACCTTATTTCATAGGACTCGGGAGAAGATGTGATACCGAACACGTCTTTAAGTGGTGGAACATGGTTCGCATCTTTGGGAAGAAATTTGAATCTTTGAAAGAGAGACGCTGCAAACAAGAAGAGCTCCATCTTAGCCAAGGATTCACCAGGACAAGACCTCCGACCAATGGAAAATGGAATAAGATGTTCGTCGGATTTCAGATTTCCTTGGTCATCCAGGAATCTTTCAGGTCGGAAATTCTGAGGGTCGCCCCAGATTGTCTCATCATGGAGAACAGAGTCAAGGCTTGGGAAAATGTGTGTACCTTTGGGAATAAAGAATCCTTTAAGAGTCGTATCTGCAGTGCAACGATGTGCAAGATTTAGTGGAACAATACTAGCGAGTCTTTGTGTCTCCATGGTGAAAGCATTCAAATAGTTCAGTTTGGGTTTATCTAACAACGTAGGTGGTCTGTTATTTCCTACGTGTTCAATAATTTCTTGGTAAACTTTCTCCTGCTTGTCCGGGTAGTGCAATGCGTACAGCAGACACCACAAAATGGTTGCACTGGTTGTGTCTGTCCCGGCAATAAACAGGTCCTCGATGCAGCGTGCCAGATTTTTCTCACTCAATTCAGTCGGCTGTCCTGATTCTTTTTTCTTGTTCATTTCATGAATGTAAGCAACGATAAAATTATTTAAATTATTCGTGTCGTAAGTCTGTTTGATTTCGTCAACCATTTGATCACAAAACTTCATAATCTCTAAGGAAGATGTCAAGACTTCTCTGCCATGAAATGGATCAAAAGGAATGTACTGTAGACAAGGAATGAAGTTGGCGATTCCCCCTGCATTTATCAGTTTCATTTTTCTGCAGAGTAATTTCAGAATTCTCAGAAATCTTGTGTCATCCAAACTAAATCTCTTTCCGAATATCAAAGAACAAATGACATTGGAAACACAGGCGTTTGTCAATTCTTTAATATCAGTCGGTTCGCCGTTCATCGCAGCTAATTCTCTAGTAAAACAAGAAACTTCCTCTGTTATTCTCTCGGCTAAAATATTTTTCCCCATTCCGAGATTCCTCAGAATATTCAATGCGGTTGTTCTTTGCTCTTTCCAGAGACTTCCTTTTGATATTGCTAATCCATGTGTGCATTCAGGATACGTCTTCGACACCAGATCCTCGTCTGGTCTTGCGGAAAAATAATCAGCTTGCTTTAGTATAGCCTCCTTGATGATGTCGTACCCACTCAAAACAACGAAGTGCATTGATCCCAATCGGAGGCTGAAGACTGGTCCAAATTTGTGTGCCCATTCCTTAAACTGTTTTCTGGGGTTGGCCTCCATAAAATACATGTGGCCTATCACAGGAAGTGCCATCCCTGGTGCAGGTGGGTAGTTCTTCGGTGGCTTTGTTAGAAGATACCAATAGGTGATAGATATGGAGAGACATATCAAATAGGCCGTGACGAAAATTTCATAACTTTCCAAAACCATTTTTATTAAAATTTTTAGCCTGAAATAAAAAAAGAATGATGATTATATTATTATAAAAATTGATTGTATATATAAATTGCGTAATGTGGCTTCTCTAAAGACATATAAAAATCAACCATTTATTTTCATAAATACACATAATTTGCCAGAATTAACAATAATGAAACTCTTGCAAGCGTTTTTCAACGGCGCTTAGGTCCTGCTGCCAGGTGTTCATAGAAGTAAAAATTATTGTATGTTTGTTCATTTTCGTTCGAAAGTGGTCTTTCCACAAATGATAAAGTGATTTATAGTTGAGCATGATTTTTGTTCATACATTAGTGAACGTAAAGTGTGAAAGTGATGTTTTTTTTTTTTTCATTAAAAAAATAGTTTAAAGAGCAATTCCGAGAGCGTTTTGAAAGAAGAAAGCACCGACTAAAACGGTTATGTAAAAGTTACGCTGTCAACGAAAGGGAAATCCTGATGTACATGTTAACAACGTGATTTTCGTCGAAGAATCCACTACGGTAATTTCTATAAAATTCTTGCACCTTAATCATCTTAAGCACGGAATTTCCATAAAAAATCATCCCGTCTCGCGCATGTGGCTCTTTAAAGCGTCGTCTAACCTTTATAAGGTACCAAACAACATGCACCCAAGTCCTTAAACAACAGTCGGATGTTCCTAATGCTGATGCTGCTCAGTTGGAATGATATCCCTCGTGGACTTCATAAGAGCGAGCAGGAAACACTCTGGAGAACACGGGTTGTGGTCCTCATTATCGATACACTTACTGGTCGATCAGATTTCCTCTTCCCTTAATGGACACAGTTCACTTTCTTTACTATAGAAAGAAGAATCTCTTCTGGAATTGCCCCCCCCCCCCCCCCCCCCCCCCCCCGCAGTATAAAAAAAATTAAAACCAACACGAACCTCTTTTTCAATCACACTAATTAATTATTTCCCAGCCAAAATGATGGTCAAATATGAATATTTTTACTCCATAGAGAGACAGATTTCATACGTCAATGCCCAAGCAAATCTTTCTTAAGACCTCGGGAAAAATCGTGGCGGCTGGATCTATTCACCGTTGACCAACGCACGGATGCGTTCGAGATGCGACACTTTTAGTGCCGTTACTTTTGGCGCATACAGTAATTTAGGGTATGCACAGTGGATAAAGATCTGTTGAAGTTTCCTGAAGTGCATCCCAGTCCAAGCTGGCCCAGTCTACGATGACCCAGTCTAACCTGGCCCAGTCCAAAATGGCCCATTCCAGGACGGACAGTTTTCCCAATCCAAGTTGGCCGAGCCCAAGATGCCACAATTACTTCCGAATTACGAACGAGGGTGTAACATGATTACCCCTGAAGCTGGTATTTTCTTTTATTTAACAAAGGGTTTTCCCCACTAAACCTAAAACAAATAGATCCCTGTCTATCCAGGCATCTAAGTGGACAATTCACACACAAAAAAAGTCAATTTACTGTCCAGATTTCCATTCAAACTTGAATTTTAACCATAGAAGAGCTGAAATATTTTCTAGACTTCCATTCCAAATTGCATTTTTGCCAATAGTTTGGTTTGACCACGGACGAATTCTAATAACATATCTCATGATTATAAGCCAGCTGGGCCACCGCCCCCTTTTGATCTAACTATCACGACAGTAACTAGAAAGGTGAGGCTACATTATAATTACCAGCTTTTAATTTATTTTTCTCACCCATGTTGGCAAACAGTGGAGAATCTAAGAGAGAAACTTGGGAGCTTTGTTTTTTAAGTTAAGGGAATCACTACTGTATCTGGTTTCACGATCCAAATTAAGCGCCTCTAAGCTTTGTCCCCTTAAGGCAGTGGTTCTCAACCTTCCTAATGGCGCGACCCTTTAATACAGTTTTTCGTGTCGCGGCGACCCCCAGCACCACAATTATTTTCGTTGCTACTTCATAACTGTAAGGATATGTGTTTTCAGATGGTCTTAGGCGACCCCTGGGAAAGGGTCGGGCGACCCCCAAAGGGGGCGCGACCCACAGGTTGAGAACCGCTGCCTTAAGGGATACACAACTCTGAAGTCGCTCCCCCCCCCCCACGCCGCTAAGTCACTGGAAATAATATTTTCTTAGTGTTGATGACATTCACATTACAGACAGTTTAGCAAACTAATAAAGACACATGCTATTTAATAAAGGAATTGTCAAACTAACACAATAATTTAAAATAAATATGATATATCTTACCTTAATATATGTGATCAACACAGGTCGTCACGTCTGATATCACTAACTAAAACGTCTCAGTTCAGTTCATTCTCGCCCCGCCCGTTACAAAGTCATGTTTTTTGCCAACCGTTTGGCACTGTGAATGCTGTGCTTCATTGAGGTCAGTAAAGGAAGTTAAGAGTTTCCAAAACTGTTGATGTGTTTTACGATTTCTGTTTTGTCTTCTAGCTTGTATAACACAAGAGTAGGCCTAGGTGGGAATTAACCAAACAGGAATAACTTCAAACATTTAACAAACAAAAAAAACCAACAAAACACTGGATCATACTACTCACACTTGAATTACATTTTTTTTATTTTTTAAATGAGGTCATTTGTAAAAAAAGAATTGAGAATCATAAAGCCTTGAATCGAGCACTGTTAACGTTAACCTCTTTTTTCGTTGGTTTAAAACTGGCACAACTTGTGCACTTACCGTGTACACTGCTGGCTGAGTGAACTGAACTCTGCAGAATGACATGAATAAAATGTGAATAGAATCAGGACCATTGTGCCTGTGCAAAATACCCGGCGAAAGAAAATTTAGGAAATCCTGTGAGGCGAAGGAAGTTATGAAGTCCGAGGAGGCGAAACAAAAAAATTTAGGAAATCCTGTGAGGCGAAGGAAGTTATGAAGTCCGAGGAGGCGAAACAAAAAAGTTAGGAAATCCTGTGAGGCGAAGGAAGTTATGAAGTCCGAGGAGGCAAAAAAAAAAAGTTAGGAATTTAAACATCTGTAGTCATATTGCATTATTCAAAAAGTGCCGTAATTGATTAATGTTAAGCTGGTACTAAGTGGGTGTGGAGACGATAGTTTGGGGGGGGGGTGTTCGTGTGTTGCGGATCTCACTAAAAGACTCCATGAGTTTACCGCACAGGGTGACACCAACGCTAGCTACGTCAGCGGTTCTGGCTAACGCTGCATTGCAAAATAAATAAGAATAGAATTATTTTTAAAAAATTGCAACAATACGACTTCTTCACCAAAACACTGCATAGAAAAACTGCAGAAAGTCCTAAACTCAGCTGCTAGGCTAGTTCTAAGGGCAAAAAAAAAAAACGTTATCACGTCACTCCACTACTCCACTTCCTTCATTGGCTACCTATACAGGCACACATTGACTACAAGTTGACTGTTCTCTGTCACAACTTTTTCTCGGATTCCTGCCCTTCCTATCTAACCGAACTTCTTTCTGTCTATTCACCCCTTCGACAGCTTCGCTCCTCCGCAGACACGCGTATTCTGTCCATTCACAAGACACACACTAAAACATATGTTGAACGATCTTTCTCTTTCTGCGCCCCCAAACAATGGAATTCTTTGCCACTACACATCCGCAATATACCAAGCACCCAGGCATTCAAAACTGCACTCCAAACACATATCTTTAAACTATACTACCCTGACTAATTCCCTTCCTCTGACCGATAAATGATCTTGTTGGCTGCCCTCCATGGTTTGCCTTGTAAAAGTCCGGGGGTTCATGATGTTCTTTTTTTCATAATTGTATTTTATTTTAATGTCATGATTATGTATCTGTTGATAATATTTTTATGTACAGCGCGGTGAGCCCAGCCCTAGGCTGGAGTTCTGCGCTATAAAAGACCACTAATTTTATTATTATTAAAGCCATAGACTTTTTTAAAAGTTGCTCGACTGTATTACCTATCTTGAATCTCGGGCATCAAAACCTATTTATATTTATTTTCCCCCCAATTTGCTTTATAGTTTTCACTTCTCTGGCCATAAACTGTAACACTAATTAAAACAAATAAAGTCAGGAAATCCGAATGTCAATATTATAAAAGAAAAAAGAAAAAATCATTTAAAAACAAAAACAAAGAAACTGCAAACAAAACAGAACCAAATGAAAGGTTTTTTTCAATAATTTTTTTCAATGTATCCAAATAAATAATAATTATAGGATGTTTTTTTTCCCACATGTAACCCAGGCATATCTATATTTAATGGCATATTGCATAAATGAAGGTTTATTAATGTAAAAAAAATATCTATAATAATATTATTATGTGCAATAATGTGCAATAATGTGCAATAATGTGCAATAATGTGCAATAATATGCAATAATGTGCAATAATGTGCAATAATGTGCAATTATGTGACGTTTTAAAAACTGTAGCAAAATTCACCGAGTAATTAAGGGAGAGCAGCATTAATTTGTTTTGTTTAGTAGCTAAACTGAATTACATTTCTTGAATCCTTGGCAATACATAATTTTGAATTTTGAATTTTATAATTTATTTTTACATTTGGTTCCGAGCTGGATATGTGTACTATTTTTTAATTACTAATTATTGATTAAAAAAAAAATTCTCTTAACATTTAAAGCATTGTGCCCTTAACATTCAATAAGTTGTAGATTTGAAATGAATTAAATTTTAAATGAAAAGTTGGAACGTACAATCAAAGAATAGTTCAACTAGGAAACTGAAAGTATTGGTAACTATTGAAAATACTTAGTAAAAAAAAAAAAAAGTGACATTACATTTTCCACTCACCGTTTCAATAAAATAGACACGCAATTAAGTTAAAGTTTAAAAAGCATCTCACTTTATTTATTTTTAAATTTTTTTTTATTGAAATGAAAAGTTTGAACGTACAATCAAAAGAATAGTTAAAATAGGTAACTGAAAGTATTGGTAACTATTGAAAATACTTAGTAAAATAGTAAAAAAAAAAAAGTGACATTACATTTTACACTCACCATTTCAATAAAATAGACACGCAAATTAAGTTAAAGTTTAAAAAGCATCTCACTTTATTTATTAAAAAAATTTTTTTTTTTATTAACGACAAACACAGCTGATGATGGGCGCCCGCAATCACCTCCCTGGATTGATTGATCAAAAATTTTTTTTAGACAAAAATAGACTAAAAATTTATTAAAGTAAAGAGAAAATAAACAGAAAGTAACTAAGCTGATGCTGATCTCGTTTTACTGGGTAATTATTTTTATATTTTCTATATTAACTATTCTATGTATCACTGTATGTTGTCAGGTAAAAGTTGTTTAGAACATCTGTATTTTTATTATATATATTTTTAAGGCGAATATGTTAAAGGACATTAGTTCATTGTTTAAGAGTAGTCTACCGTTATCCAGGGCCAGTGTAAAACTTGTCAAAATGTTGATGTTTACATTGGAAAATAGTCACATAATGTTACTTTTATTTTAAATCACTTTTTGTTAACAGGAAAGAAAGTATTAGAAAAATCTAAATTATTTATTTTAATTTCGTTATCAATTTAGTTGTATGAGCTATATGTGAAGTGAGTTGTAATAATTTTAAATACCTTGACTACTGTTGTTAGATCTAAGTGTGCTTATTTACTTTAAGTAAATTAAGATGAATATTCATTAACAAAGGATTGTACAATGTCTTGATTGAGACTTTCTAAAGTAAGTCTTAAGGGTACCTTTGGGGAAGTGCTCTGAAATCATTTGTTTTATTGCACAGTCCTATGTTTGAATAATGAATGAGTTTGTTTGCACATACAGTGGTTACAGTTATTTTGTAAGCCTTTAATAATCTAATTATTGTGATTATTTTCCTTTAGTTATAATTACTAAGCTTGTTTTATTGTAAATTAACATAATTTATTTTGTTAATTATGTTATATTTTTTTAAAGTGTTTTGTTTCTTAACTTGTATTTATTTCATTTTCTACCAGATCTATGGAGACTGGTTGGGTTTTAGTTTAAGTTTTAATCTAGTTTTAGTTTTAATCTAGATCTAGTTTTAGTTTTAATCTAGTTTTAGTTTTAATCTAGTTTTAGTTTTAGTTTTAATCTAGTTTTAGTTTTAATCTAGTTTTAGTTTTAATTTTAATATAGTTTTAGTTTTAATCTAGTTTTAGTTTTGGTTTCAATCTAGATCTAGTTTTAGTTTTAATCTAGTTTAAGTTTTAATCTAGTTTTAGTTTTAATCTAGATCTAGTTTTAGTTTTAATCTAGTTTTAGTTTTAATCTAGTTTTAGTTTTAATCTAGATCTAGTTTTAGTTTTAATCTAGTTTTAGTTTTAATCTAGATCTAGTTTTAGTTTTAATCTAGTTTTAGTTTTAATCTAGCCATGTTTTCTAAGTGTGTGTGTGTATAGTTATGGTTTTCTTTTTTGTTTTTCATTAGGGGTTTTAACGTAGTTTTAATGCCTTTTAATTTGGGGTGGTTATTGTTTATGGTCGAGTTGAATACATTTGGACATGTTATGTAGTGTTTGTTTATTTAGTAATTTATTCTTTTTATAAGCTTGGTTCCTAGTTGAATTCTTTAAACCCTTTGGGTAAAATCCTAAAGCAGCATCACTATTTTAGGCTATTAGGACTTAGGTATAGCCCTTTACATTTTCCTAGTAATAGTTAGAGTTAGAGACTAAAATTTTATTAAGTCAGTTAGTTTATTCCTTTTTTTGTTCTTTCTTATTTATTCTTTTTCTTCCTTTTTACTTTTAGGCGTCATGGATATCCGGAAATTTTTAAAACCTGTCAGACAGCCACAGCAATCGTCTCAGACAGCCACAGCAATCGTCTCAGACAGCCACAGCAATCGTCTCAGACAGCCACAGCAATCGTCTCAGACATCCACAGCAATCAACTCAGACAGCCACAGCAATCGTCTCAGACAGCCACAGCAATCAACTCAGACAGCCACAGCAATCGTCTCAGACAGCCACAACAATCGTCTCAGACTGCCACAGCAATCAACTCAGACAGCCACAGCAATCGTCTCAGACATCCACAGCAATCGACTCAGACAGCCACAGCAATCGACTCCAGATGTTGAAGAAATAACGTTAACTCCTGTCTGCAAAAAAACGGAAAACGGATGCTGTTGCTTGTTCATCTGCAGCAGCAACGCTATCACCAGAACCAGACCCTGACAAGCTTGAAAGTGTAGATACTAGGTTAACCTAGGACATTGGACTCTATGTAAAATCTACGACGAAGATTCCTATCGATCTTAAGTATCGTTTGCTAACTGATCCATACAAGCCTCACCCGTCATATTATTTTGAAGGAGACATGTCTGGAACTGGAAAACGTTGTTTCAAAGAATCTTTGCTGACCCAGTATAATCCATGGTTATTATATTCACCTAGGTTAAAAGGTGCTTTCTGCATTTTCTGTGTTTTATTTCCGCAACCAGCTCAAAGAGGAATTCAAGGTGCCTTCATTACTACTCCTTGTACAAATTACAAAGATTTTAAAGAATGTGCCAGAAACCATATCAGCTCAGCATGGCATCGTGGGTCTCAACAAGATGCTGAACACTTCGCGTCAACCATTAGAGATCCAAATAAGGATATTATTTGTCAGATAGATAATTCAGTAAAACGAACTATTGAAGAAAACAGAAATAAACTGTATCCTATTATTTTAACAATATTATTTTGCGAAACAAATGATTTGGCAATTCGTGGGAAAGATAGCACCAAAGGAAATGTCGAACAACTTTATGCGTATCGAATTGAGGGAACAGACAGTATTTAAAAAAAATAATTTTTTTATACAGCTGCTGAAAATGAACGTTACACATCACACCGAACGCAGAATGATTTTATCAACTGGTCTGAACAAGCTCTGTGAGAGAACATGGTAAAAGCTGCCAACAATGCTGTTGGATTGTCGATCATAGCCGATGAAACTGCAGATATCTCAGGAACAGAACAGTTGTCACTGGGAGTCCGGTTTGTAGATACGTCTAGTCAGAAGGCTATGATTCGTGAGGAATTCCTTGGATTTTCTCCGTTGAAAGATATGGACGCCGCCACGATATCTGATTGTATTATTCAACATTGCAAAACATTTGGTCTTCTCCTTAATAATCTGCTGGTCAAGGTTATGATGGATGCTCGACAATGGCCGGAAAAGAAAATGGTGTTCAGGCAAAAATTCGCAGTATTTACCCCAAGGCTGCCTTTGGTCACTGTGCCTCGCATAGACTGAATCTCGTAGTCAATGATCTTAATAATGTTGCAGTGATACGAAATACTATTGGTACTTTCAAAGCAATTATTACATTTTTTCGTGAAAGCCCAAAAAAGGAGGTCCTCTGTCCCAAATATTCCTCTTCTGTGTGAGACAAGATGGACAAGCAAGTATAAAATTATTCGGATTTTTTCTAGTAAATTTGAAGATATTTATTGTCAACTAGAAGAATTTTCATTGAATGCAAGTGGAAATACACGAAAGGCTGCACATCAGTTATATTGTTCATCAAAGTCCAACACGTCTTTACTTTGTCTCAATATTATTTCGCAGTACTCTGCCATACTGGAACCAGTTACTCAGGCTCTTCAAGCTGTTCAAGTTGATCTTCCAGAAGTCCAACTGCAAGTTCAAAACCTGCTCAGTGTAGTCAAACTTGACCGAGGTGATTCCGATAACTATTTCAGGGATATTTTTGAGAAAACAGTCCAACTCGCACAGAAGGTGGATATTGAACTGATTATCCCAAGACAGTGTGGAAGACAAACGCATTCAAGTAATCCGGGAAACATAAGTGTCGAAGAGTACTTCAGACAAACAGTTTACATTCCATACTTAGATTCTCTAATTAGCTCAATGGAGACTCGATTTTGTGAAGCCAACAGTGCCCAATTTAACTTAGCGTTGCTACATCCTTCGAAATTGTGCAAACTGAATCGTCAACAGTTTATGGATACAAAGTCTACTATTAATCAGGTATACCACGTTGATAATTTTGAAAGTGAAGCCTTGAGTTGGTTTCATTTTTTGAAAACGCGAGAATACAAAAGTAGCCAAGATTTCATCGACTTGTTACCTTTTACAAAGTTTTATCAGGCTGTCAGGTATGCCTTACTAGTTTTGCTATCATTA
Source organism: Lymnaea stagnalis (assembly GCA_964033795.1). NCBI lineage: Eukaryota > Metazoa > Mollusca > Gastropoda > Lymnaeidae > Lymnaea > Lymnaea stagnalis. Next base: position 796,203 of record CAXITT010000230.1, on the reverse strand, counting down.
CCAGCAACAACATGTACAGTAGAGCGATCGTTCAGCACATTACGTCGTGTAAAAACATGGCTTAGATCTACAATCTCAGATGAACGTCTGTCTGGGTTGTGCATGTTAAGCGTACATAGAGACAAAGTGAACTGCAACAAAAAAAGACTTTATGGACAAAATTGCAGATGTGTTTGGTAGCGACAGCAGACGACTCCAGTTCTTGTGCGACAGCAGACGACTCCAGTTCTTGTGCGACAGCAGACGACTCCAGTTCTTGTATAAAGAATACATTTTATTGTAAATTTATGGTGTAATATTTTTTGTTACATACATAAATTGTGTTAATAAAAAATTTGTTGCTACAGTATGCCCTTCATTACTACAGTGTCCTGTCCATTCGTTCACCATACACATACGCTACAGTAAGTTAAAACTACATTAAAACATTACTAAACATATTTTGCCCCCCTAGAAAATTTTCTGCTTTTGTGGGCGCGCATATATATATATATATATATATATATATATATATATATATATATATATTATATATATGTAAATATGTATATATATATATTAAAAGTGAACGTTTTAAAAGACATAGGGTGTAACATTTAAAAATTGGCTGCTAATTCGCTAACCCTTGCAAACGTTCCAAATATGTGACTACAGAACAACATTGCACTATCTGTGTATATAATGTAAAAGACAAACCATTAGTGATGAAAATCGTGTTGTTGGTTTTTTTCCTCCAATTTACGCGTCATACCTTTACACGTTAATTGTCTTCTGAAACTTTTCTCCGCTCTATTTTCACAACCGTACCAAACGGATGGACCCTTTCCAGCGGTTCCCACATTCTTATAACATGTTTCATTTCGCGATGTTTACATTTAAATCACAATATTTTTATTTTTTTGCACAAGCCGCATTACTGGTATCCCTTTCTGTGTATCAGTGAGCGGTTCTGGTATTTGCTTTAACCCTGTCAAGTACAACAACCCTGACAATTACTAACACTTACAAAGAAATTTCGTATACATTAGTTTCGATTGATAGTAGAAAAATTATCTCCTTCCGTCATTCGTATTTTAGCTGCTAATATTAAAGCTTTCGCTGAGGGGGATAATAACGACAAAAAAAAACACCAAAAAAAAAAACCAAAACAAAACAACTCACGACCACTGCTCCGACGTGCGAATCTTTAGCACACTGAAGTACGTATTAAATACACTAAGCCTACCGAATGTGTACATGAAGTAGGAGACCAAATATTATTTATGTCAATCTTGTTTTGCTCAAGTTTTGATGTTGTTATCGCTTCACCGATGCAATGTTCCTGTAGTGTTTTCCCCGATGTTTACCACGAAGCGGCCCTGACATTGGGGGAGTTTCCAAGGATTCTCACGTTCAGTGCAAAATATAATTTTAAATGTAAGCAGCACAGTGGATCTCACTTAAAGTATTAACTGGTAAGTAAGATATGTTCAACCCCGACATTAGAGTCACAGTACAATATTTTTAAATCCATTTTCACATTGATAATAATTTGGGAATTGATCGCAAGGCATAGCTAGACCAAGCTAGTCATTAGAGCGAAAGTATGGTCTCCTTGACAATACGTTGTCGCCCTCTAATAACACATGTACCGTACATAAATTAACTCGACTAAAGCAATACATTAAACATGCACTCTGCCTTCTTGAATCTAAAGACTGCTCATTTGTGTCTTGAGGCGAGTCCAAATGTTTTACTCGCATTTACAAAACAGATGGGTTGATATGAAAGAAAAAGTGGTAGTGCACACAGCAATCTCAGCTAAATGTGTTGTCATAATTTTTTTTTTAAAAGGGCCCCGGAAGCCGATTTATTCCTTCACATACATTCATTTCGGCTCTACTCTCCCGTAAAACATGAGAAGCAAAGATACTTTGCATCGCCTGATTGTGAACCAAGAAAAACAAATCCTTAATTTGTCAAGTCGTTGGTTTGTGTGTGTGTGTGTGTGTGGATAATTAACCTTGCCAAAGACAATAGTGATTGCCTTCTACAATTATTTTATCCTGGTTCATTAAACTATTGTTGAATAACGCTATTTTGTTTTCAATTATTTAAAAGAACACAGTCAGTGCTATAAATAGCCATCGAGACGTAAAATGTTTAATTCATGACTATTTTAATTCAAACTTTCACAATATCAACAAAAAAAAAGGGAGCTTTTTAAAAATAAATATATTATATACAATTTCTCAGAGAAAAGATGTCCTGAAGAATTTTTTTTATCACTTCACGGCCTCGCATAACATTAGGTCTTCATATTCATTATCCAACTTCCGTACACTCCAAAATCTTGTTTACTCTTTGCAATATGATGAAATTCTGAAAAACTGACATCACTGATTTTCCCTTGAACCCATATATATATACCTGATACCTTATTTCTGGAGGGAAAGAAATGAAGAAGTATGCTTTGAAAGATTCCAAAACCATTTCCGATCTCTCAAATTCCTCCGGACAAAATATTCCTTGTGTGTTGATGTTTGATAATCCTCTAACTAACCCACAATGTCTACACCTTGTCCAGCCTAAGACATTCCCGATTTATTATTTGAAAGATGCCGAGCCGTTGGGACATTAGCACAGTGGAAATTCGGACAACTCCTGCGACGCAGAACGCACCAAGAACACAGCTGAAGACACACACACACTCAATGCTGGTCCTCCACTGCATCCTGATCTGTTTCAAGTCGTCTTGACTACATCTTGCCAGTGGATCAAATAGGCAACCACGAGAGTCTGACGCTGGCGTTTTTTTCTTGAAACAAGTCCAACGGCTAAAGTGCTACTCACATAATATCCACCGCAGTCGAACCCTCCTTTGCTAACAATCTCCATCGGTCAGACTCTCCCACCATAACAAGTTCCACCTTTCTGTCATACCGTCGTACCCTAACAAACTACGCCTGTGTCATCCGGTCCCACACGGTCAGTCACCACCTCTGCCGTAGTGTCATTCCCTAGCAATCTCCACCTCTGTCTTAATGTCATTCCCTAACTCTCTCCACCTCTGCCACATTTATACTTGAAATCTGACCAATTAACGGCACCAATCATGTCGGAATCCCTTAACAATGACGCTTCGGTGTCGCAGGTATTTCATCACGTGTGCACGTCACATTAATACGTGTGCTAACTATTTGAAAAAAAAAAAAACCAACAACATATTTTTAAACCTTTGAACAAGTCCCGAATTTACAATTTACATAAAAGCCAACCGTCTGTGGCGACTACACAAATACGTTGTACGCTAAGTAACATCCGCTTGGAGCTTAATGATTATTTCAGGGATAAACTTTTTTTTTATTTGGGGAGGTTTGGGGGAGGTGGGAGGGGGCGGGCGGTGAGGAAGAAATGCAAAAATTTGTTTAAAAGAGGAATAACATTTATGAAAAAAAGACACGTACATTTATAAAAAAAAAAGACATGCACATTTATAAAAAGACACATACATTAATGGAAAAAGACACGTACATTAATGGGGAAAAGACACGTACATTAATGGGAAAAGACACGTACTTTTATAAAAAGACACGTACATTTATAAAAAGACACATACATTAATGGAAACAGACACGTACATTAATGGAAAAAGGCACATGCATTAATGGAAACAGACACGTACATTAATGGAAAAAGACACATACATTAATGGAAAAAGACACGTATATTTAGAAAAAAAAAACAGACACACAAAATCGAAGATAACGGGAAAAAAGTGTTTTTTTTTTAATGTAAAAAATTATATCACGAAAAGAAACATGGTATATTCTTTGTTTACAGCGCTCCATTGATACAGGAAGTTTTGAAATGTTAATAATTTTTGGATTATAATAATAATGAGTGTTTTTTCTTTTAATAAAAAGGTATTATAATAAACAATGTCTTTATTAGTTCGACCAAAATAAAAAGACCATCCGCCTGTTATGAGAACATGTTGTCATCTGTCTGTTGTAAGAACATGTTGTCATCTGTCTGTTGTAAGAACATGTTGTCATCTGTCTGTTGTAAGAACATGTAGTCATCTGTCTGTTGTAAGAACATGTAGTCATCTGTCTGTTATAAGAATATGTTGTCATCTGTCTGTTGTAAGAACATGTTGTCATCTGTCTGTTGTAAGAACATGTTGTCATCTGTCTGTTATAAGAACATGTTGTCATCTGCCTGTTATAAGAACATGTAGTCATCTGTCTGCTCTAAGAATGTGGTTTTCCGTGTCTACAATTTTAAAGAAACTTTTTATTTTAAAAAAAAATCTTTATTTTAATTTGACTGTGCTCCTACAAAACAAACATCAACAATTACAGCATCATTAATAGTTAAAATTTTTCGAGTAATCTTAAGTAATGAAACATAATATGAAATTATGATCATAAAGATTTCTGAACGACCGTAAGTAGCTCTGATCTGTAATTGTCAGAGTAACTATGATGCCTGCACTGACGTTTAGACACACAGTTTAGATCAGTGGTCAGCAAATCGCGGCTCTCGAGCCGCATGTGGCTCTTTTACGACCCACACGGGCGGCGTGGTCTTTGGCTCGGAAAAACAATGTTTTTGACAGGTTCTTGAAAAAAAAAATTATCTCCGTCCAGCAGCTGATTTTTTGGCCTTTTTGACTAATGAGTTTGCCGTCCACTGGTTTAGATAAATGAGCGATGCACGAAACTTGGAATGGCCCAGGCCGATAATGCAAAGTGCGACATCTCAACCAGAGAATACTTGTTCAGAGAGGCCCATTGTCAATAAAAACTACAGATCTCATATCTTTGTATTCTAAACTGGATAAAATTTCTGCCGGGTGCCAAGCATTGTTAAATAAATCTCGTAGGTGAACAAGAGGCGGATGTTTCAATTCTCTTCTTCCTAGGGAAGCTATGGCACCGGGTTATTTTAACACTTGGTACTAAACACTCTCGGAAATGAAGAAACAAGGGGATTTAATCAATAAATAACAAACATTAAAAAGATATAACTTAGCACAAACTTGATATCTCCATCATTTAGTTTTATTTAGGATCCATTTTACTTTTTACGAACTTGCATCGAAAGAACTATCTTCATTTTTTTTTCTCCTTTTAATTTTAACACTCTTGTATTTCAGTTGGCATGGACTCTATTATCTTACTTCCTTAAGGTAACTTCATTTATACTTTAAAGAGAATTTTCAATGTTTGATAAACACATTTCTGTTAGGTATGTGACTAAAAACGATATTATATTCAAATTATAATAACCTGGACAAAATTCAAATATTATCTTTAAGATCAGATTTTTAAAAAAAAAAATAATAAAGTAAGAATCAGCTCATCCTATCAATACATCTCATCTCAAATGAGACAGGTGGGGCGGTTGTACCGAAGACATCATTAAGCGGCGGGATTTTCTTGGGATCCTTGGGAAGAAATTTAAATCTTTGAAAAAGGGCTGACAGGAACAAAGAAAGTTCCATCTTAGCCAAAGATTCACCGAGAAAAACTCTTCTTCCTATGGAGAATGGAATAAAATGATCATCGGATTTAAGATCTCCTTGGTCATCTAGGAATATTTCATGTCTGAAATTTTTAGGATCACCCCAGATTTTTTCATCGTGAAGAACAGAATCAAGACTTGGTATTATCTGAGTTCCTTTAGGAATGAAATATCCTCCAAGGGTTAATTCACCAGTGCATTGATGTGGAATATTAAATGGAGCAATGCTGGCCGATCTCTGACTCTCCATGATGTAAGCATTCATATATTTCAATTTATGTTTATCCAACAATGTTGGTGTTCTGTTCGCTCCGACTTCAACGATAATTTCCTGGTAAACTTTCTCCTGCTTTTCCGGGAAGTGCAGTGCATACAATAGACACCAAGATATCGTAGAAGTTGTTGTCTCTGCCCCTGCAAGAAACAATTCTTCAAGACACCGTGCTAGAGTTTCTTCACTTAACTCAGTTGGCTCCCCAGATGTACCATTCTTTTTCAGCTCATGTAAATAGGCAACAATGAAGTTATTTAAATTTTCAGGGTCAGATCCCCTTTTGATCTCCTCCATCATTTCATCCGAGAATATTACAATTTTTCGCACGATAGTCAAAATTCTCTTCGATTGAAATGGATCAAAAGGTATGTATTGAAGAAACGTAACAAAATTAGCCATGGCAGCTGAATTGAATAGATGAGCTAAATCGCTGGAGAGATGTAAATGTTTCATTAATTTGGGATCATCCAAATCATACCTCATGCCACTTAACATAGAACAGATTACGTTGGCAACACAAGCGTTCGTTAAATCTTTTACATCAGTTGGTTCACCATTCATCTTTGCCAACCTGCGATGTAACACGAAACCTCTTCCGATATTTTTGTGGCCAGCACATTTTTTCCCATTCCCAGATTCCTAAGAATAGACAAAGCGGTGGTTCTTTGTTCTTTCCAAAACGTCTCCGATGAAATCACGATTCCTTTCATAGTTTCTGGAATCATCGTTGAAATGATATCATTTTTTGGTCTTTCAGAAAAGTATTCGGCTCTCATCACCAAGGCCTCTTTGATTAGGTGGTATCCGTTGATTACAACTATTGGAATGGACCCCATCTGTAGACTGAAGATTAAACCCAGTTCGCGAGCCCATTTTTAAAACTGGTTTCTTGGGTTTTTGTCCAACAGGTGGCAATGACCTATGACAGGCAGGGCCAGGCCAGGTGAGGGTGGATAGTTCGTAGGTCGTTTTGTGAAATTAATCCATGAAATAACAAATATGACTAATAATATTATTAATGACGATGTGCTAAGACATGGAAGACTTTTGCATAGCATTCTTGTGTTGTTTAAATAATGACGAGCCTCTGTGGGGGGAAAAAATGGTTAATAGACAAGAGATATGTTTTTAAAGATTATTTCTAAGTCGTTGTCTGGAATTGATGAAAAAACAACAAACTCAAAGGATAAAATAATTGCAAATACCACCACCTCTTCTCATTTTTTTTTTTAAAATTAAAAAGTTACCTTCAAAATAAATCTATTAAAATAAACCAACGGAATATATTTTATGGTTGTGCTGGCTTCTCAGTAGGTATCCAGGAACATTTTTGAAATGTTATCTTCCATATCAATTCATAAAAATAACTTGACCATAACCATACAGCCCTGCATAGTTTGCTTGAAAGATTAAAGTTAATATAAATAGCAAATACAGGAAATGATCGATTTTTCAAGTACGGTTTTCCTATACCTCCAGAATATTGTTTTACTCTCTTATCAGTTCAATAAAATTCCCCATTTTTTAAAATAATATTTACTTATCATGTTTATTTTGACCAATATTCGAATTCATTAGATTATAAATATATGTAAATTAAACGTACTGTAACCATCATTTCCCTAAGCTGGATGGCTAGACACACACCATTCTAGCACCACATTTGAATAAGAACTGCAACTCATGTAATAGAAAATGAAATTTAACCACTTTGCTTAGGTCTTGTCTGCCTTTTTTTACAAAAATCGCCTTACTTGTTGATTTTTAATGTTTAAAAAGACCACTAGGTATGTAATAAAAGGGATTTTTCACATTTTAAAAGTGTCAAGAAAATTTTATTTATTTGTCTAATAATAAAAAGGGGAGAGAGAAGAGAAAATGGGCCGGGGGGGGGGGCATTGTCACTGTTTTAAAGTTTAACAGATTTGGTTTTAACAACATCCGAGAAATATATTTTCTTAAAACGTATATTCCATTTTTTAAATTAAATTATTAATCTTAGTTGGACGACACATTGAATTTGTGAACTACATATTAATTATTTAAGATGTTTATAAAAATTATGAATACTTTTTTTAAATTTGAAACATTTAAATAATTGTTGTAATCGTTACACCTCCGCCCTCCTCCTCCTTTCCAAACGTGTCTGTTGAACAGCATCCTACAATTTGTGTATATTATGTATGAGACAAACCTTTAGTGATTAGAATCGGGCTTTGCTCCAATAAAGATGTTATTGCTTTACAAATTGACAGTTGACTGCAGCTTTTCTTCACTATCTTCCCCACAACCTGGCCAAAAGAATGGAAAGTTTCCAGCGATTCCCACATTTTCTAACCTGATTAATTTAAAACTTGGCTAACTTTCGTTTCGAACTACGACTTTTTTTTAAAAAAAAGCCACACCACTGCTATTAGTTTTTTTTTGTACTTGTTTTTATTTTTTTGAATTAACTTATATTTGGAACCTGTTTTAACCCTGTGAAATGAAGAGCCGTAAATAACTTAAACTTCTTTTAAAAAATGAGAATCATTGAGGCATTTACAAAACGAAAACAACAATTTAAAAAAAAAAGTTGTATTAGTTATTATGAATTTCCCTAGCCAAGGACAAGCCAGTAACGTACACCGAACTTTGGCCTACATTGTATACGCTTCATCCAGAGTGATATCTTAACTCTAAAGCAGGGTTTTCAAGCTTTTTTTTTCGCTCCCCGTTGACTGGCAATACTTACACTGTTTCGTAACCAGGGTTTCTTTCAGCTATATCTCATGGGGGGGGGCTGCCCCCCCAGAGAAAGCCAAGTGCCCCCCCCCCCCGTAGCAAAAATATGTCCACCGATAAATCAACTGGCACTGCTGGCACTGCCCCCCCTCCCCGTTCCCGAAAAATCTGAAGTGCCCCCCCCTCCCCCGTCCGTGGGAAAATTTCTGAAAAATCACAGTTCGTAACCCAAATTTATGTTGTTGTCAAATAAGTTGATGCAGTTTTTTTATTTAATGATCATAAAAAGCCATGTGGCTCATATAAAACTCTTAGATAAATAGCGCACACACACATAAAACTGTTTAAAAAAGAACTTAACAGACGTAAGATGCTTTTATTTTTCAACTAAACATTGTAGATTGCGAGAAAAATGGGGGGATACATTTATTCATAGATCTCGTTCTTGAGTTTTCACGTCCAACCGGTTTCTATATTTTTTTTTTTAGAAATAAAAGAAAATATTATATGTGGAAAATGTACGTTTCGAAGGGTTGAAACAAAAGTCATCAGAATTCAGGTCAAAACCGAATAGGTGGATTTTGTTTGTTTGTTTGTTTGTTTGTTTGTTTGTTAAAAATACCGCTTTGGTCAATGGAACTCTTGAGAACTGAGATTGGCTTCGTGAAACTTTCTGGAAGCTTCGCCACCGTGCCGAACTTTGCAATGCTCGCAGCCGCGCCACCGGTTTGTACGGTAAGATAATATCCCCATGCGATAAAAGATGCCGTCTGGTAAGAAGCGTAAAACCCGCTTCCCCCCCCCTTACCGGTTTCATTTTAAACATCGTATTTCATACTATGTGTTGAGCTCTTATGCCCATGACTGGCCTTAGACAAATCTGCATATTATGCCCCCCCCCAAAAAAAAAAAACCCTTCTTTAACTAGAGTTTTACATGTTAACAGAAAGTGTATAGGCGCACATTTTTCAAGTGCATTATTTGCCAAAAAAAAAAAAAAAAAAAAAAAAAA
>CAXITT010000230.1:753333-779777 GCA_964033795.1 Lymnaea stagnalis | reverse complement strand
TTTTTTTTTTTTTTATTGATTTGAAACAAAACTTAAAAGAACAAAAACTTACTCCCCCCCCCCCAACCCCCCCCCCCTTTTCCAGTTGATTGGCTCGTAGTGTGCAGACCGGCCTAAAAATAAGCCTCGCAGTCCTGTTCCGGTCTACGAACGTTGGGGAAACACTTATCTAAATCTATCTTTAAATGCAATCGAAGGGTGTCGCTTTCTTTTTTCCTCCTTCTCAAACCCGTTCACCGAAGATGTGCAATGGCCTCGACAACAGGTCGTGTCGGCCCAGCTGAGTTGTGTAAGCTGTAGCAATAGTAATTTTATTATATATACCAAAGACAACAAAAAACTCCATACTAATTGACGACCAGATCAAGCGTACACCGACAGATAGATAAGAACCTGAATAGGGCAGCCAGCTTTATGTTAGTTGAACTTACTCTCTAGGACAGTGGTTCTTAACCTGGGTTCGATCGAACCCAAAGGGGTTCAGGGGGTCGGTCGGTCTCAGGGTTTCGGCTGAGGTCCAAAAAAAAAAAATAAAAAAAAATCATATTTTATTTCTCCTATTAAAAAGGGTTCGGTGAATGCGCATATGAAACTGGTGGGGTTCGGTACCTCCAAAAAGGTTTAGAACCACTGCTCTAAGAGGACACGCACACGCCAACCAACCGCCCCCCAACCCCCCCCCCTTTTTTTTTTACACACTCACGGGACACACATACATGCACACATTAAAAACAGGTCAAGGTTTTCCCTATAAAATAGTTATCCACGTAACACATTGGCCATGACGTCACGGGGTCAACAGCTGATAAGAGGCAAGAATCGCGGCCATAGACCTGCACCGTGCACTGCATTCGATGACAGCAGAGGCCGGCCAATCTTCAACTCAATGATGCGTGCAAATAACAGGCGGGCGGGCGTGGGGAGATGGGGGAGACTTCTCGAGAAACGCCTGTAGACCTTCATTCGGATCATCGCAACGATTGCTAACCACACGCCGTTACACATGAAGACCGGATAACGCCAATCACTGTAGAGAGACAGTCTCGTTGAAGCAACGCACAGTTTCTACCCAAAGTCGAAGGTCATTATCAAATATTTTACTTATATTATGGGATTTGTTTACAATACTGGCTAGAGGTTTATTAGTGCATCTAATATGTTATACACGCCATCTCAACGTTATACACGCCATCTAATCCGTTATACACGCCATCTAATTTACTATATGAGGTGTCTAGTTCACTACATACGTCTATTTGACTACATACGACATCTCTTTCACGATATATGACGCCTAAACACCTATATAAGACCATGTTCAATGTATCTCCTTATATTCACGGATTAAATTTATTTACATTTTAATTGCCTTGACCAATGTAATAAGAAATTGAAATTGAACATACTAAAATGTGATATTTGGAGAAGGAAAAAAAAACGAAACGTATATTTTTTCTTAGAAAGTACCATAGAATTACACTGTCCCAGGTACTTTGTTTCACCTTTCACCACCTCAAAACTCTTCTTATGGCGACATTGTTTTTTAACTGACGTGTTTAATTGATCCTTTAAATCCGATTATTTTTTAGATAACTGTTTGAAATTGTTGTGATCAAGTAAACTTTTAAAATATAATTACCTTCATAGGATTTGTCCAGTTATAAAATCCACATTTTAATTTAATGAATGTTTTAATATTAAAGCGTGTAATTACGGTAATTACATTCTTCTTTTAATAAACATTAAGCATTGGCAAGCTTTTCTTTAAGTTTTAAAAATTGCAAACAATTCAAATGACCTATAATCGTAACATATTTATTGTTTCAGCGTGACATTTGCTGGTCAGAATGTCGCCGGAGGGTCCTATTAATCTGAGCACAATTTCATGGGTAATATTACTTGTAACATTGTTTATTTCCTGGATTTTACTTAAAAGACAACCCAAGAATGGCCCGCCATCACCTGGCATTGCCCTGCCTTTCATAGGCCATTGCCACTTACTGGACAAAAACCCAAGGCAACAGTTTAAGAGATGGGCCCGTGAACTTGGTCCAATTTTCAGTATTCAGATGGGGCCGATTCCTGTTGTAGTAATCAACGGATATGACCTGATCAAAGAGGCATTGGTGACCAAGGCCGATGACGTTTCTGGAAGACCTGACACGGATATCCTCTCCACGACGATTCCAGTCACCAAGAAAGGACTTGTTATGGCGTCTGGAGCTGTTTGGAAAGAACAAAGAACAACCACTATGTCGATTCTCAGGAATCTTGGTATGGGGAAAAACATTTTGGGAGAAAAAATATCAGAGGAAGTTACCTATTACAGCGGGGAACTAGAAAAGACCAAAGGTGAACCTACAGATATAAAACAGCTAACAAATGCCTGTGTCTCAAATATTATTTGTTCCATGATAAGGGGAAAGAGGTACGATCTGGATGATCCAAAATTTGTGAAATATTTACATCTCTCCAATCGTGTAGTAAATCTATTGTATTCGGCGTCAATCGCTAATTTTGTGCCGTTGGTAAGATACATACCGTTTGATCCGTTTCAAGCGAGGGAACTTTTAACAATAAGACGTGAGTTTATGAAATTCAGCTTTGAAATGGTGGAGGAAATGAAACCAGCTTATGAACCTGACAATTTAAATAATTTCATTGTTGCTTACTTACATGAGCTGAAAAAGAAGACAGAATCTGGTGAATCAACAGAGTTAAGTGAGCAGACATTAGCAGTGATGATTGATGAACTGTTTGTAGCAGGGGCAGAGACAACAACTTCTACGATATCTTGGTGTCTATTGTATGCACTGCACTTCCCGGAAAAGCAGGAGAAAGTTTACCAGGAAATTATCGATGAAGTCGGAGCAAACAGAACACCAACATTGTTGGATAAACCAAAATTGAAATATTTGAATGCTTACATCATGGAGAGCCAGAGGTTGGCCAGCATTGTTCCCTTGAACGTCCCACGCCAATGTACTAGGGATACTACACTAGGAGGATATTTCATTCCTAAAGGAACTCAGATTATACCAAGTATTGATTCAGTTCTTCATGATGAAAAAATCTGGGGGGATCCTGAAAACTTCAGGCCTGAAAGGTTCCTAGATGACCAAGGGAATCTAAAATCAGATGAACATTTGATACCGTTTTCCGTTGGAAAAAGAGTTTGTCCTGGTGAATCTTTGGCTAAGATGGAACTTTTCTTGTTCATGTCAGCTCTTTTTAAGAGATTCCAATTTCTTCCTGTGGATAGTAACTGTATTCCACCTCTTGGTGATGTTTTTGGTTTAACGGCTCCACCAGTTCCTTATAAGATGAGATGTGTTGAAAGGAAAAGCTGATTTGTCAATTAATTTTAACAAGTTATTTCTTATGTCAGTGAAAAAAAAGATTTATATTTTATATATTGCCTCTCATCCTCCAAACCACAAAGGGTATTTTATATTTCTAATACCCCGACCCTTTTAATTTCCAGTTCTCAACACCAAATGACCCATCTCCATCTAGCCAAGCGGTTCTCAACATGTGGGTTTCGACCCCTTTGTGAGTCGTAGGACTCTTAAATACGGGTAGCCTTAGACCAGCTGTTATCAAACTTTGGGTCGCGACCTCTTTGGGAGTCGCACGACCCTTTCACAAGAGTCACCTAATACCATCTGAAAACACATGTACTCTACAGTTATAAAGTATCAACGAAATACATTTTGTGGTTGGGGGTCGCCACAACATGAGAAACTGTATTAAACGGTCGCGGCATTAGAAAGGTTGAGAACCACTGCCTTAGACTGTCGGAAAATGCGTATTTATGAAGTGGCAATGAAAATATATTATTGCTGGTGGTCGGCATAAGATGAGGAACAGTATGAAAGGGTGGCGGCATTAGGAAGATTGATAACCACTGCTCTTAGGCTAACCTCTTTATAATCTCAAGTGGTCACATATTCACGTCTTAAAATTTTCATCGTTTTATCCTATAACTGCCGTACGTAGGATTGATTAGCTTCATTCTTGTTCAAATTATTGGTATTTCACAATTTTAGAGAGAGAAACGTACTCAAATTAAAAGTCGAATCTGAACAGTTGTAAAACAAAAAGTACAATGAAATTGACAGTCCGGGGTGTCATATTCTTTCTAGAAGACACAATTCTAAGTTACCAGGATAATAATGGAAGGTATTTTTCGCTACATTCTACCTGCTGTTGCGAAGTCTCAGTAACTAAAAATCCCATGTTTAGGTATGTAAGTGATTCGGAGATTCTCTTATAAATTCTCAAAATGAAAATTGCGAAAACGTTCACCATCTGTTAAATTTAGACGTAAGATATAATAAATCGTACTTAAATTATTTTCAAAAGTAAATATGTATAGTTTTTTAAATTTCTAACATCATTTGAATTTCAAAAATGTGTATCTTCTGACAAATGTAGACTGGTTTGTCTATTCCTTTTCACGCCCTGAAAAAGAAAGAACAAATATTTTTGATAAATTGTTTTAAAAAAAAAACTTCTTTAAATTCAACCCAAAAAAAAAATATCATCCAATAATCTTCATAATACCATTTTTAAATATCTGTCACTGTTATGTATGACACTTTTCCCCGTGCGTGAACTTTGCTTTACCCAAAATTAGATTCCTAGCACACTCTACGTTCATAGATGGGCGTGGCTTATCTCTTTGATGTATCCTGTTTACTACCGACTTCCAATTAAACATGGTTAGTCTGTCTCCTAGTAGCTTGTCGAAGGTTCTCGATTTGCCGAGAAACGTAAACAAATGCTGGGTAGTTTCCGGAAGGCAGGGCTTACGCTGCATATATAAAGGGATTGACAGACACGGAGACCAAGAGAGAGAGAGACGGAGATTGATAAATATTTTTTTTAACTTTACGAGACTTGTATTATTCTTTGTGTGCTCATATGTGTTTATTCGCATTCATCATTCATCATTATCAATTGGCACATTGTACTAATTGTGTACCGGTACAAGATTTTCCGATACTCTGCAAGTTGATGATTTGTAATTATATTTCTTTTGTTTTGTAATTGTATTATTACTAAATTAAATCTGATTAATTGTAATTAGCAACTGTTTTTGCGTATCGTTTCTTTATTATTGTATTTATCTATGGTATCGTCCTTTGTTGTGCACTGTGTGAACGAGCCATAACTAAAAACAAGAGATTAATTTCTCATAATAGAAGCCAGTGCGTAGCAATTACGCTGCTGTCTACTGGTACCCGGGTGCCAATGGCAGCACTGCGTGTCTGGGTCCATTTTGACTCAGTGCTATTCAGATGTCATTTCTGGTAGTTGATTTTAGTTCAACTGAAGAAGTAAGTTTACAAACATATAGTACATTCAATTATCTTTTATTTGATACCTCATTTTGTCTTACAAGCCCAACAATAATATTTTAATAGTTTTTTTTAATCCCAACCTCTCACTTCTAGTACGCGGGTACAAATGGCCGCAGCCGTAATCTTAATTCTGAGACAAAAGGAATTTCATTGATACCAAATAAATACGTTGTGGTCGGGTGATTTTTAGTACATGATTTAAATCGGTAAAAACTTTTAAAAAATGAAATTGTACCCATTTATAAGGTTAACAAAAAAAAAATAAATTTACACATAATTCTAATTTTTTAGTTAATAATTAAAATTTATTTAGATTTTAAAAAAAAAATGTTTGTTTTTTAAAAATATATAGATCCCCAGAAATATTCAAAAATTAATATTCTTTGCTGATTCGTCACTAGCCACCACCCCCTTTATCTAAAATTGTTTCGTCCCTAAGAGCACTGCCATTTTGTTGAACATGCTATTTCAAAGGTACTTTTAAAATCAGACCGATATGGAATTTTGGTAGAGAGAACATTAAGGTTTAAGAAAAGAATGGCAGGAGAATAATTACTAGATGCTGGACTCTCTCTCTCTCTCTTCGAGAAAAAAGCAGGGAGATGTTTTCATTGTGAACTCTAGATCAGATCATCAGCGATCTAGGAAGCAGCAGATATGTTTGGGGATGTTCAACCCAAGAGTCTACTACCAACAAATAAAGAAGAGTTATTGGTGTCCGTTTCAAGATTAACCCCCTTTCTTTGATGAGTTATCAGCGGAAGAACTTTTAAAAGAAATACCAAGGCTTAGAAGACACGTGTGAAACATGTTATCTATGCCGATATAGCAATCCTTAACATGGTTAACGAACACTTTGCTCACTGTCATGGATGGCCTGCCGCTATCCCTTGAATACTTAATTCTTTCACTCCTCAAGCTTATCTGTTCTCTCACACAATGAAGTGGCAACGTTCAGTGAAATTTATACAGCGCTTTATTATAATTTACAAGCACATCAATATTAAATATTGCTAGTAGGACATCCTGCTATAATTCTAGGATGAAAGATCACACACTTATTCAATATTCCATATCACAATTAAATCACAATACTTCAATATTTCATACGAGAGAAATTAATAATGTCTGCTCCCTGTCAGAAAAAAATCGTGCACTGCTCTTCACTCTACATAGGCGGCTAGTGAACGTCCGTTCTAGAAACTAAATCCCACTTTTCTCGTGATTTACAAGTTATTACACTGTTATGATAAAATTACTACGCCATCCTGTCATAATAGTGTCGTGTGTAAAATCACAGCCAACTTGGTCTGTTACAACACATAAAGGCAGCTGATATTGAATTTCACAAAGTCATGGAGTGGTCAATATTTGATGTTATATTTTGATTATTTATTTTTATTATTTGTTGAATTTTATAGCTGAATTAGACTATGTTCCAATTCTCTCGCTAAGCCTTCAACTAGTTTCTTACGATCTGTGAGTCTGTGGCCTCATGTGAGTGGAACTTTCCAAAACTAAGGCTCATCAAGAACTATTTGCGATCCACCATGTGACATGCAATCTTTCTGATCGGGCCCTACTATCAACTGAAATTGATACCTTGAAGAATATTGATTAAGTGATTGACAGTTTTGCGACTTTGAAGACCAGAAAAGGAAAATTTTAAATAAACTAAATTTAAAGTAAAAATAACCTATAACTCAGTGTTGTTAAAGTTCTTAAATACACTTAGCTCCTGACCTTCAATGTTTTGTTTTGTTCTTGTCATAGATTTACGGTGGACTTATTTTAACAAGAAAAATCCAGCGTGGCAGTCGGGGAAGGGGACTGGGGGTGACGCCATGAGCTTACCGCACCGTGGGACCCCATGAGCTTACCGCACCGTGGGACGCCATGAGCTTACCGCACCGTGGGACGCCATGAGCTTACCGCACCGTGTGACGCCATGAGCTTACGGCACCGTATGATACCATGAGCTGACCCCTCCGCATGACGCCATGAGCTTACCGCATCATGTGACGCCATGAGCTAACCACACCGCGTGACGCCATGAGCTTACCGCACCGTGTGGCACCTAACACGCCACTGTTTTGATAGTTACAAATTGTAAGCCATTTGCTTTATGCGACCACAAGACGCTGATGGCTGAAATATTGGTTGACATCAAAGGAACATAACATTTCCATCTATTAAATTTGCCTGGCTTGGTTTGATCCTCAAAATATGCACGCAAGTATCTGGTCAATTTAAGTCACAGGTCAGCAGCTGGCTGCATCAGCTGAGAGAATGGCTAATTAAAATTTAGTTTAATTTAAAAACTGTAATATATTCCCAAAGATTTGAAAATTGGAAATTTAAACGCTTGTTTTATTTTAAAAATGTGATCATTAAAACCGTTTGTTTATAAATTTCGCCACTGATGATGTAAACAAGATGCATAATGGCATTGACCACGCACATAAGATGATTTTTACGTAAATATAATACCTATATCGTATGTTATTCTGTTTCCATATTTTGTTAACAAAATGAGAACCAGTGACATACTACTTTTTTTTTTTTACTACTGTCATGGCAACAAACAGATGTCAGCAAGCTAAATTAGTGTGGCACGTGATGTATCAAGTGTTTATTTTTCTTGACTTAGAAGCAATGTTCCCTCTAAGGTTTGCTGGTTCGTGTGCAAAATCATACAGTTTTGTGCAAAGTTTTACAGCATCAATTTTTTGTGTGCCAAGTTTTACAGCCCTCACACACAAACACACATTCACATGAAAATTTGGCGCGCGGAAACTCAAAACTGCTGCGCGGTGTCTGTGAGATAGCTACGCGGCCGCGCATCCGCGCAGCTTAAAGGGAACATTGCTCATCAGTCTAGATGACATAACCAAAAGTACATTAATGGTCATTTGTTTTTAAAGTTAACATCGTCATGGCATTTCAATGAAAACGTGTCACCTTAAACCCCCCCCCCCCTCTTTTAACACAGCTATTTAAAATTGTTGGATCCCAGGGATTTCGCAATATTTTTATGTTTCACAATTATTAAAGAGATCTTGATTTTGTTACCATTTTCTCAGTTTCAGAATTTAATATAACCACTCTGAATATATGGCCACTGGTCTATTGTCTATGTATTCGTTAGTTTAAACTCGTCTTTCAAACAATGCATTTTCTTTTTTTTTTTTAAAATAATAAATGCTTTTGTAATGAATTTGAAACAAGACTCTAAAAAATAAATACTTTTTTTTTTTTTTAGTTGTTTGACTCATATCGCGCAGACAGGGGCAAAAAAAGATTCGCAGGCCTGCTCTGGTCTATGGTACATAACTTTTGGTTAAACACTGATCTAAAGATATCTTTAACTTTAATCCAAGGTTTATTATTTTTTTTATATAATAAAATCGTTTATTGAAATGATACGATAGTCCCGACAACGACAACGACAGCTGGTGATAGCCGTGGATCCCAGCTGAGTTTTGTAGTACAATTCTTTGATGACCTTCATTGAAGACTGTAAACTCGATATAAATTAAGGCTTTGTTGAAACATACACCAATAGATCCAAAAAAAAAACATGAATAAGGAAGCCATCTTTATGTTAGTTTAACTGACTCGCTGTGAGAGGACACGCACGCGCCCACACTGAAGCTCACACTGACGCCTTCACTACGCCATTACTGACGCCCACACTGACGCCTACACAGAAGCCAACACTGACGCCCACACTGACGCCCACACTGACGCCCACACTGACGCCATCACTGACGCCCAATAAAGAACTCAATCTGTTTTCAAAGGTCAAAAATTTACTTTTTTAAATTTCATTGCTNGATCTGTTAAAAAGAGTTACACTTGGAGATCTGTTAAAAAGAGTTACACTTGGAGATCTGTTAAAAAGAGTTACACTTGGAGATCTGTTAAAAAGAGTTACACTTGGAGATCTGTTAAAAAGAGTTACACTTGGAGATCTGTTAAAAAGAGTTACACTTGGAGATCTGTTAAAAAGAGTTACACTTGGAGATCTGTTAAAAAGAGTTACACTTGGAGATCTGTTAAAAAGAGTTACACTTGGAGATCTGTTAAAAAGAGTTACACTTGGAGATCTGTTAAAAAGAGTTACACTTGGAGATCTGTTAAAAAGAGTTACACTTGGAGATCTGTTAAAAAGAGTTACACTTGGAGATCTGTTAAAAAGAGTTACACTTGGAGATCTGTTAAAAAGAGTTACACTTGGAGATCTGTTAAAAAGAGTTACACTTGGAGATCTGTTAAAAAGAGTTACACTTGGAGATCTGTTAAAAAGAGTTACACTTGAAGATCTGTTAAAAAGAGTTACACTTGAAGATCTGTTAAAAAGAGTTACACTTGAAGATCTGTTAAAAAGAGTTACACTTGAAGATCTGTTAAAAAGAGTTACACTTGAAGATCTGTAAAAAAGAGTTACACTTGAAGATCTGTTAAAAAGAGTTACACTTGAAGATCTGTTAAAAAGAGTTACACTTGAAGATCTGTTAAAAAGAGTTACACTTGAAGATCTGTTAAAAAGAGTTACACTTGAAGTCCTGTGAAGCGTCTGTCCTTGTCAATACAGTCTCGTTGAGGCAGCACACCGTTTTATTTATCAAGAGTGGTAAGTCAACGTCATACACTTGACTTATTTCGAAGGCTTTCTTTTCCTTCATGGCTACAGGTTTTTTTACGATGTAATATACTGCTCATAATCCATCATATACGACATGTGTTACTCAATGCATGATATCTAAACCACGCCACACAGCCATCTTCCATGCACTTTATGATATTACAGGATTAAATTTATTTTAATTATAATTGCTTTAACCAGTATTATAACAAATCTTTAAATTAATCATAGTGAACATAGACCGTTACACTAAAATATCACATTTTTAAAAAAAAAGATTTTTTTTTTATAGAAAATACCAATCATTTAAAATATCTGACTTATTCCTTTGCGCCATTACCTCCCACCCGCAGACTGCCCCCCAATCCCCCCCTTTGCGGCAAATTAAAAAAAAGAAATATGTGCTAATGTTTTGTAACTTACATTTTAAAGCACAATTTACAACCGTTTTTTGTTTAAATCCACTATTTAAAAATATGCTTATTTAATAAACTTTGAATATGAAAGTATGTTCATTTGATTGTCTCCTTTATTGAAACAAATATTACTTAGTTGTATTACTTTTTTCCTTCTTTAATTGAACTTCAGACATGCCATGCTTGTCTTTAGGTTTTAGACTTATAATCGTAACGTATTTATATGTTTCAGAGTTTCATTTGCTGTCAGAATGTCCCAGGAGAGTCCTACACATCTGAGCACAGTGTCATGGATTATACTACTTGTAGCTGTGTTTATCTCCTGGATTTTATTCAAACGACAACCCAAGAACTACCCGCCATCACCTGGCATCGCCCTGCCGGTCATAGGACATTGCCACTTACTGGACAAAAACCCAAGGCAACAGTTTAAGAGATGGGCCCGTGAACTTGGTCCAATTTTCAGTATTCAGATGGGGTCGATTCCTGTTGTTGTAATCAACGGATATGACCTCATCAAAGAGGCATTGGTGACGCAGGCCGATTATTTTTCTGGAAGATCTGACACTGATATAATTTCCACGACCATTCCAGACACCATGAAAGGAATTCTTACGTCATCAGGAACGATTTGGAAAGAACAAAGAAAAACGGCCATGTCCATTCTCAGAAACCTTGGTATGGGAAAAAACATATTGGGTGAAAAAATATCAGAGGAGGTTACCTTTTACAGTGGAGAACTAGAAAAGATCAAAGGTGAACCTACAGATATAAAGCAGCTAACAAATGCGTGTGTCTCAAATATTATCTGTTCCATGATAAGAGGAAAGAGGTACGATCTGGATGATCCCAAATTTGTGAAGTATTTACACATCTCCAACATTGCATTAAATCTATTGTATTCGGCGTCAATCGCTAATTTTGTGCCGTTGGTAAGATACATACCGTTTGATCCGTTTCAAGCGAGGAAACTTTTAACAATAAGACGTGAGTTTATGAAATTCAGCGTTGAAATGGTGGAAGAAATAAAACCGACTTATGACCCCGACAATTTAAATAATTTCATTGTTGCTTACCTACATGAGCTGAAAAAGAAAAGAGAGAATGGTGAACCGACAGAGTTAAGTGAGCAGACCTTAGCAGTGTGCATTGATGAACTGTTTGTAGCAGGGGCAGAGGCAATAACTACTATGCTATCATGGTGTCTGTTGTATGCACTGCACTTCCCGGAAAAGCAGGAGAAAGTTTACCAGGAAATTATCGATGAGGTCGGAGCGAACAGAACGCCAACGTTGTTGGATAAACCAAAATTGAAATATTTGAATGCTTACATCATGGAGAGTCAGAGATTAGCCAGCATGGTTCCATTTAATGTCCCATACCGATGTACTGGGGATACTAAACTTGGAAGCTACTTCATTCCTAAAGGAACTCAGATTATAACAAATCTTGATTCTGTTCTTCACGATGAACTAATCTGGGGTGATCCTCAAAATTTCAGGCCTGAAAGGTTCCTAGATCACCAAGGGAATCTAAAATCAGATGAACATTTGATTCCGTTTTCCGTTGGTAAAAGAGTCTGCCTTGGTGAATCTTTGGCTAAGATGGAAATTTTCTTGTTCCTGTCATCTATTTTTAAGAGATTCAAATTTCTTCCTGTGGATAGTAACAATATCCCACGTCTTGATGATGTCTTCGGTTTAGCAGCTCCACCAGTTTCCTATATGATTAGATGTGTTGAAAGGAACAGCTGATTCGTCAATGAATTTGTAGCCAATGAATTTTTTCTTTTGGTGTGTTTAATTGGAAATAAATTAATAAATTAAAGTTAATTCTTATGTGTGTGCTTCTTGTAATAAATGTATTTGATAATATTTTTAACCAGAAAACAGTTTTAGAAAATATTTTATGTTTTCAACAAGTTATTACTCATCAAAGTGAACCAAGAAGAATATTCTGTTCTATAAGTTTCCTCTCATCCGCCGACACCAAAGTGTATTTGATATTTCTTAAACACCAGCCCCTGAGTCCCCGATGGCGCATTACGCTCTAACCTAACATCTGAATACTCTAAATTAGTCAAATATTTACGTTCTAGAATGTATGTTAGAATCTACCATTTTCATCGAATTATACTATAAAATCAGTAGGTAGGATCGATTAATATTCATCTTCTTTCGTCAAATAATTGAATTTTCATTAATTTAGAGAAAAAATGAGTACTTAAAATAAAAGTAGAATGTTAACAGTTGTAATAAGTAAAATAATATTGACTGCCTGGTCTTTTATAATTATTTCTAGAACGTACTATCCCGCGTTACCAGGATCCTAATGAAGGAAACAGATTTTGTGCTGCTCGCTACTGGCTTTTGCGAAGTCTCAGTAACCAAAATTCCAATGTGCGGGTACATAACTGAATCGGAGATTGTCTAAAACTTTCCACATTTGCTTAATTTAAACAAACGAAACAGTAAATCGTACTCTCATCATTTTAAAATTGATTCTGTATTATTTTCGAAGTCTCTAACATCATTTAAATTTTAAAATGTGAATATCCTGAGGATAAAGGCTGATCTCTTCGTTTTCACGACCCTGAACAAGAATGTAAGCGCAGTTTTAATAAATTTTTTGTAAAAAACATTTCTTTAAATTTACAACAAAACCATCAAATAATCAAAGTAACATTTTTAAATATCTAACATGTTAAAGGATTTTAAAATATTAATATCTTCATAATACATTTCCCTAAACTTTTGCCACGCTCCAATAATATATTATTTGAAATTCATTAAACACAGAATTCTTATATATGAATGAAAGTCTTATGCTAATTTAATGCATGATTTAATTGGGGGGGGGGGAATTCATATTAAATAGTAAATACACTTAAATAAAATACATAAAAAGTATCAGATTTAAACCAAATCATTATTCTGAAAGAAAACAACTGTCTATATTTTTTTTGAAGAGAGCATTTTTTTTTAAAAATCGTAAGCGTTCGTTGTTATTGAACACAAATATGTGAGGGTTGGGGGGGGGGGTCTTCTTGTGGGCATCTTGTCGGGATTTTTATTTGTGGGCAATTGATCTCGGTTTATTTTTAAAGTGTGCAGTGAAGTATCATGGAGGGAAGCAGTGTAGCAGAAATTTGGATTCTTAAATGTGCGTTACTTGAGTTCATGTTTTGTCAAGTAACTTTATTAGATGGGAAGTTTATTAACTACTGTCACCAATGTTTTGCGGGCTATATCTAGCTTATATTACTCATTTTTAGCAGACTTCAATAAATAGAAGCTTTCACATTCAATATAAAATGATTTTTAAAAAAAAAATGTTAATGAATTTTATCTATTTTTATTTTTAATAATGTCGTTCCTTGCGATGTAGTTTGATTATTGGTATCATTTCTAAATGATATCCACAATCCTTTTTTTTTATTCTAAAAGTTATTGTTGATATTTTTAGTCGTTCGAAAACAATGTCCTGTGGACACATTATGATTACCAACTTAAGCTGTACTCTTGAAAAGCTTCAGTTAAAGCAGAACCTATAAAATAATCATCGTTTTTATGGTCTTATGGTCAAGTCATATTGTTTTATCACTAACATATTTTAAAATTTTCCCACGTTAAATGTTTCAACTAAATACAACAGGACTAACACATTAACATGAATTTAAGGCTGTGCACTTTAAACGTACTATTTTATTTTGAAAGATATATTTTGTTTATTTCTTTAATAAATATAAAAAGTTAAAAAATCAGTAACTTGATTCTTTGTTGTTGTTGTAATTACAAGATTATCCTTGTCTTATTTTGGATTGGTTGGGGATACACGAAGAGCACCACAATTTCTTAATTTTACCATTCCTTTTGGTGCTAAGATTCGAGTTTTTTTAAACTTTGCTCTCAGCAACACCTGTTAATGGTTCCCATCTTCGATTTACCATCTAACCTTCCAACATTTAAATTATCACAGATGATGCCATCATTACTCGAGTGTGTTTCTGTATAACATTCTCCAATCTCTGTTGAGAGGGCCGCATTGTTAATCGTTAGTAATCATGATGTGTTCAATGAGTGCGCGTTTTGGTTTGTGTTTTGTAGACTTGATTTGTAACAGAGCGTATTTGGGTTTGAGATGCATTGTGTAGCTGCTGCTATTTTGTTTGTATTAACGACGTGCTTGGTTTGGGTATGAGAAAGTTGGAGGAAGTAAGCGTGATGTGGGGAGATGTGAACAGAGGTCCATTTGAAATACAAATAATGGGCTTTTTAATAATTACCCCGAGACCTAACGAACCTTGAACAGCGTATGCAAAAAACAAGTGCGTAACGTGTGAGGGCTTGTCTGGAATAAACTCGTTTGGCGCAGACTATACTGTTGAGTCCACCTTTAACCCAACACTAACGCTTACATCCGGTGACTGTGTGGCGACAGGTATGCCACTGAACTTTTTGAGGTGACCCGTACCCTGTTGTCCTGTGTAAGGGCACAGATGCCCAAACG
This sequence comes from Lymnaea stagnalis, assembly GCA_964033795.1. Classification (NCBI taxonomy): domain Eukaryota; kingdom Metazoa; phylum Mollusca; class Gastropoda; family Lymnaeidae; genus Lymnaea; species Lymnaea stagnalis. The sequence continues at coordinate 764,838 of CAXITT010000230.1, read as the reverse complement.
CCGTGCGTGGAGCGATAATGCCCCGTTAGCCCTATGTGAGACGTGTCATCTGGAGGCCGTATTTGCAAAGATCTTTCTCTTGGCTGTATGTGAGAGGATCCACCTGTAGCTGGTGGCGTTGTTTAAGACAATCCATGCTATGGTATCCATATGCGAGACGACCCATCTGCCAGCTGTGTGTGAGAGGAGCCATCTAGTGGTCGTATTTTCAACGGTGATGATGATGGTTGAGTACATTGACAGCGCTTGTGTCCATGCTATTTAAAAGTGCTCACAGCGCTCTGGTGACCTAAAATCTTTTTTAAAGAAAAAGTATTTAAATTATTCTTAAATGATTTTTGATAATTTTCAGTTTCCCTCAAAGATTGAGGCAAACGGTTCCAGCTTTTGTCCGTATGTGAGACGATCCTTCTGTACCTTGTCGCCATATGTGTAAGATGATCCATCAGGTGGCTGTATGTGAAGCGGCGCGTCTGCTGGCTGTATGTGAGGCAATTTCTTCGGCAACCATCTTCATCTGGCTGCCGTGTTTGAGGAGAACCATCTGGTGTCTGACCGTTATAAGAGTACAATAATAAGACTTAAGTTAATTTATTACTTAGAATTTTCAAAGTAACGCATGAATTAATTTGTATTTTTATATATCTATGTGTTATCTAAATTATGTGTAAATAAAGCTGCTAAAAATTTCAGTAATGTATTTTGAATTTATTGACTTGACCGTAATTGCTATAAATAAGACGGTGAAAACATCACATTTATATAGATGTAAAATGGAAACCATCAGACTAAGATTAAAATTAATCCGAGAGGTCAAGAAAGAAGGAGTGGGCAAGAATATAATAAACAAAGCTCTTTCTAAGTGGACCGAATACAATTTTGATGATTATGATAGAAGGGACGAGACGGATAAGAAGGATATGTTGGAGGGGAAGACAAATAAGAAGGATATGGTATAAGGGGGAGACAAATAAGAAGGATATGCTAGAAGTGGGAGACTTATAAGAAGTTTATGCTAGAAGGGCGAGACATATACGAAGGATAAGCTAGAAGGGGAGTCATATAAGAAGCATATGCTAGAAAGGAGATATATTAGAAGATATGCTAGAAGGGGAGACATGTGAGAAGGGTACGCCAGAAGGGGGAGAGATATGAGAAGGATTTGCTGGAAGGGGTTGAGATATAATAAGGATATTCCACAAGGGGAGATACATATGAAGGATATGCAAGAAGTGGAAATATAAAAGAAGGCTATACTAGAAGGGGGAGACATATAAGATGGATATGCTGAAATAGCAAGACATATAAGAAGGATATGCTAGAAAGGGGAGACCTATAAGAAGGATATACAAGAAGGGGGAGACATAAAAAGGATATGCTAGAAGGGGGAGACATATCATGATATGTTAGAAGGGGGAGAAAGAAAAGGATATGCTAGAAGGGGAAGACTTAAATAAGGATATGCTAGAAGGGTAGGATTCCGATAATAAAATGAGCTTAATGATGGACCATAGAGGATGAGGAAAGAAAGACACAATGGGACAGAGAATAAAGGTTCTTAGAAAACATGGGCTTTAGTTGGTCTGAAGATGGGATGCATATGGTTGTACTTAATAACTATGTCGATGATGACCTGCTTATCGAGTAAGTAACTCAAGCGTGGAAAGGAAAAGGTTAAATACCGAGGTGAGGGTGAGTGAGTTTCCCCATTGCAGGGGAAGGTGGGGTGCCAGTGGCTGGGAAAAGGTGAGATTCCAGTGGCTGGGAAAAGGTGAGATTCCAGTGGCTGGGAAAAGGTGAGATTCCAGTGGCTGGGAAAAAGGTGAGATTCCAGTGGCTGGGAAAAGGTGAGATTCCAGTGGCTGGGAAAAAGGTGAGATTCCAGTGGCTGGGAAAAGGTGAGATTCCAGTGGCTGGGAAAAGGTGAGATTCCAGTGGCTGGGAAAAAGGTGAGATTCCAGTGGCTGGGAAAAGGTGAGATTCCAGTGGCTGGGATGGGGGTGGGAAAAGGTGGGGTGCCAGGGGCTGGGAAAAAGGGGAGATTCCAGTGGCGGGGAAAAGGTGAGATTCCAGTGGCTAGGAAAAGGTGAGATTCCAGTGGCTGGGAAAAAGGTGAGATTCCAGTGGCTGGGAAAAGGTGAGATTCCAGTGGCTGGGAAAAGGTGAGATTCCAGTGTCTGGGAAACGGTGAGATTCCAGTGGCTGGGAAAAGGTGAGATTCCAGTGGCTGGGAAAAGGTGAGATTCGTGTCATTTTGAGAGTTGATGTCCCCAAACGTTAGGGAATGCGCATTTCAAGTTGCTTGGTAAAGATCAGGTGATGAAGCAAGGTCAGTTCGGTGTGGTTTCCTTAGTAGGGGTAGGCTGAGATCCCACCTGAAGAGAAGGCGACTAGTGAGACTAAACAATTGGAAGAGTCGGTAGATGCGAGGGGATGCTATTCCGTAGAGTTGTAATGGGGCAGATAGGCGGGCGTAGATTTACTGAAGTCAAATTGAATGGGAGTGAGTTATTAATTGAGCTACGATGGCGAAGACTGTTCATTTTGGTTAGAAGTTGTGGGGCCGAGTTTCATGTGGTTATGGAATTTTGAAATAAAAGTTGGTTTACCCGTTTTGGGAGAAGGTCAGCTTCCTGCGGAAATGGAAGGTTGTTCTCCCGAAATGGGAGAGGGTATCCAGTAGAGAAAGATGGTGAGTTTCCTATCAATTTGATGAAGATGAGGATTGATTGCTTGTATAGCACTCGTGTCAATGCTGTTCCAGCCAGCTCAAAGCGCTACGATGTCTTCAAATCTATTTCAAGAAGGTTGTCTTTAAGTGTCTCTGAGATAAATTTTTTTTTTATCATTTTGAACTACCCTTAAACACTGAGGCAACCTGTTTCATAATTTAGGCCCTATAACTTTAAAAGATTACATTCCGTGTGACTTCTTTTTGTGTCCATCCACACTGGGAGAAGAGTCGCTGTGCAGAATTGGCTTGGTTAGGTCTTTTAATAGTGTTAATATTATATATCATTCAGCAGATCTATAGCCATTTAATAAAAAAGAATTCGCAATTAATATAATGGTTAAGTAAAAGCCACATTATTTTATTTTTAAATTCAAGACTTAAATAATCGATGCTATATTTCTTTCAATGCAAAGGAAAAACAAGATCTCAACCTACATTATTAAATTGAAACAAAGGTAAAGTGCACAGCAGCCGGCGCTATTTACAATTGGTAATTATAAGGTAAATATATGGTATTTTTATGGTAATTATATGGCCTACTGGTATTGGCTTAGTATATTTCCTTACCCTCACAGACATAAATTAACTTGAGAGTTTTGATGTTTCAAAATGTTAAGCTACTTGAGTTATGCGACCACAAGGCGCAGATGGCTGAAATATTGATTCACATTAAAGGAACGTAGCATTTCAATGTATTAAATTTGTATTATATGAGCCCCGTTTTGTTCCCTCAAACCGGTCCTGCTTCCATCACTCTATTTTTTTTCTTCGTTTAGTTAGGTAATCACTCATCACTAACCTACGCTTGGCGGATGACATATAGGTACTGGCAGAGAACGAAGGTTAGCTAGACAAACTAGTAAAGCGTCTCGATAAGACTTCATCGTCCTATGGAATGCTAATCAGTGTCAAAAAGACAAACTGATGACAAATAACACCACCGGCATCGCCCCTGAAATTAAGGTCGGGGAGAAAAGACTAGAGACTGTAGGCCACCTCAAATATCTAGGAGCAAATGTCTCGGAAGAAGGCTACAAGCCCGAACTGATGTCCAGGAGTGCGCAGAACACAGCAGCACTAAAGAGGCTCAAGACAGTATTGAACGACAAAAATATAGCCCCCAGCACCAAAATCAGGCTGATGCGCTCATTAGTCCTCTCCATGTTTCAATATGCCTGCGAATCCTGGACATTAACAGCAGAACTTGAAAGGAAAATAAAAGCGATGGAGATGAGATGCTTCAGAAGCATTTTTGGCATCGGCTACAGGGACCATATCTCCCATAATGATCAAGTGAAAGAAAGGGTTCGTCAGGCAGTTGGGCATTACGATGACCTTCTGCTCCTATGTATTAAGGTTCCACAAATCAGTGTGTTGATCAATTCTGGCTCCTGTGCATGTAGAGGGCATTTGTAATCAATACGCGTTCTAGTGAAGTCTAACTTCAATGAACGCCTTTAATTTCAAATTTATTTTTACAATATGTCTATTTATATATTTTAAAAAAAAAATATTTTATTATCTTTTTCTAAATGATACCCTTGATCTTTTCAGAGTTATTGTTTGACGTTTTCCATGCTTACAAAAAAAAGTCCATATGATCAATAAGTCTACAACGTTAAGGTGAGTTCTTTAAAACAGAATCTACTCAATGGTGGCTGTCGTCACTATCATTATAGTCAATTCATGATGTGTAATCCATAACAGTTTATGCACTTTTTCCCTACTCACATGTTTGCCTAACACGACGGAACCAACTGAATATTTATGTTTTTTTTTTGTTTTTTTTTTCAAATTTCAGATTGAATTATGAGGTAGATAAAATAAATGGTACAAAAGAAAAGATACTATTATAAAGTGTAGAGCATTTAAATTGAATTTTTTAAATTTTTTGTTTTATACTAGTTCACTTTTTAATAGGGTAATGATAGACCTAGAGCACCAGCAATTCATATTATCTCCATTTATTTATTTTTTGTGTGGTAAAATGACGTCACGATTGATGAATAGTCGAATAAAAGGCTAAGGGGTCGTTCGCAAATTACGTCACGCAAAAAATGATCTTTTCAGACTCCCCCCCTCCCATGAAGATGGCGTTGAGTGCAGCTCACGCTTCTCAATTTATTTGATGAAATACATATTTAATGGGGAAAGAAACACTTTATTTTTTTTTTAAAGTTTGTTTGAAAAATAAATAGGTGATTAAGAGTACATTGTTATGGGTGATGGTATGGCTCTGTAGACAGAATTTGTCATACACAATGTACGTGTCAACAGGGTTTGCTTTTATGTAGGCGTCATGGCTGAATAGAATATGATTATCAACCCTCCCCTCCCCCCCCCCCCCCACACAAAAAAAAAAACGATTGCAAAACGCAGAATTTTACAGATTTAAAAACAATTTTTTTCCTTTTGATTTTTAATTTAAGGCTATTTTAAGATGACAAAAATTTCACACTTGCACTTCATTTGTTCTATTATTTTAACAAAAATATCCTCAAGAATAGTGATTACAAAATTAAATAATGATTAAAGTCTCGTAATAAAACTTTGGGGAATACTTAGTTGCGATACCCTTTTAAAAACAACATGAAAACGAAATATTAAAGCAATGAACAGATTCATCAATTTTTAAAGATCAAAGCAGCATAAGCTGATTAAAATAATATTACATATAACGGCGAATTAAAAAGCAACATTTAATTAATACGACCACAATGGCGGTTACTTAAATTGAAGATTAAAAAAAAAAAAAAATTAAGGACTTTAGTAGCCATGGATGCATTTCAAATGCACTCTACATTATTATTATTATTATTAGTAGTATTATCATTATTATCAATAAGGTGATTTTATACAGCGCACACCCCAGCCTAGAGCAAGGCTCACTGCACTTCACATAAAATTTAGCAATTACAAAAAATTATACATTTAAAAACATCAATTGGTAAGAAGCTTGACCTCACCAGCCGAGTGCTGTCTACCCGTGCCCAGCCATGGACAGCGTCCAGCATACGGATAAAGCAATAGCGACAATTCTATGGTCTCCTAAGAAATGTGTTCACCGCTCCACGCACAGACCTGTTCAAACAATAGAGTAACGGGTTCAGGGCCATGTTCAGGTTCGCGATCCACATCACCATCACGAAAAACCAGGGCTGCATAGGATCACCGGCACGAAGGAACGTAACGACGAAGCCGCAGGTCGGACTCCAGCATATGGTGAAACATATCAGGATGCTGCCGACCGTGCCGTAGGCCTTTAGGTTTCTCTTCGCCGGCGCTGACTTTGACGAGAATGCACCTTCGAATGTCTCTTTGCCGCGGAGATTCGAGATTTTTTCGGCTTGAATGTCCGCAACATCTGTTAGTGGCCGAATGTTCAATTTAGGATCTAACGCGCCAACAGATAAACTATGATTGACGATAGGATCGGTGATTGCGTGTGCATCTGTATGATGGTCTCCAATCTCTGTTGCCAGGGCCACAGAGCTCAATATCGATATGTCTGTAAAATTGATGGAGGCCACATCAGTTGTTTGTTGCTGAGTAATCGAATTAGTTTTCCTGACCACATTTCCAGATATGGTTTGGATGATGGGTTTGGCTCGCCGTATCACTTTGCCAACGTGTTTTTTTCGTCTCGTGTTAAATTTCATGACTATTCTCAATATCAATATGTAACATAAGTATGGGATGAGGAAAGGGATGCAGAAACCAACTATAATGCATGCTATGAAAGATCCTTGTTTAAATATGTGAAGACATTCTTTATCGTGACATTTGAATATTATGTTTTCTTCAATATTTGCCCATCCCAAGAAATGCGGCAAGAACTGAATTAATACTGGTAACATCCAAGAAACTCCAATCATGACGTAGCCAGTTTTTATAGTGAAATTCCGGTACAAGAATGGCTTGCTGATGGCTATGTATCTATCAACAGCCATGCATGCCACATGGTAGATGGACACGGAAAGGAAATAATACACCATTACGCTTCGCGCATGACACAAGATTTCCCCAAATAGCCATCTCCCATTTTCGATAACTTCAAGCACACAGAACGGCATCACGAGTGTGCTGTAGGCAAGGTCAGAACATGACAGCGACATCATTAGCATAACTGATATTTGATTCTTTTCCTGACTGTTGCGAGAATTTGGTCGCATGGCCATATTTACTTTGTGGCGAACGACCTGGACTGCTGTTGTATACTCCGTTTTATGGTACCGATCGTAGTACATTATGGTGATGAATGATGCGTTGATGGCAATAGATGACGCATTTAGGGCAGTGATTATGATGGAAACAACGATGTTTGTGGCAGGATGTGAGAAGATAACTGCCGTTTGTGGATTTAAGGAGAAGTATATCAAACTGCATTCAGATGAAATCATGTTGCTGTGTGTTTTCTTAATTGCACCCTGGCTGTCTACTCGGTTTCTTATAGAAAAGCTGTTGTGTTTTTATTTAAAAAAAAAAAACTGTTAACATTAACAATATTCTAATTTTATGGCGCAAAATAAATACAAAATTATTAATGGCTGTTTTACCAAAAGCGTTACATTTTTCACATTTAAATTTTTAGACTCCTTTCACTTTTGAAACGGTAAACATCTTCTTTGGATTTTAAAAAAAAAATGTTTTTTCTTCATGATGTTTATGTTGGTTGACGAGATGAGAATTCCGTGATGATTTTATCCATTTCTTGACATCAGTATCACTACAAAACGAATACAGTAATCCTGCGTGTATATATTTAAAAAAAATAGAAATGCCCTAAACTTTTAATGGATCGGTATAAAGAAATTCAATCAATGCGTAACCTAATTTTGCATTGCTTGTATAAATCGTTTACAAATATATTTGCCTGCACACAAAATGTAAAAATAAGTTTTTGTCAAAAAATGACTTAATTACGTTATCCATTAAAGAACACGAAATGCATTATATCACACAACGTTCAAGAATAGTGGAGCGGTATTTATCTACCCTGGACGAGGCTGTGTAAATGAATATCACAAAATTTGAGGGAGATTTGACAACGTTTCGCCTATATCAGATGCCCGGCGCGCCATAAAAATCAATCGGCCGAACAACCAAGTGAAATCCATCCAACACATTTTAAAGCCCATTAGCTCGGCCTAACAAAGAGATCCTGACGACGTCACGACGTTACACATACCGATACTCGGAGCATAAAATCAACACCCGCACAATGGTTTGCTGGAAACAAATTCAGTAGTTCAAATAAAAAATAATCGCTGATTTTTATATATTTGCGGTTGCCATGGCAGAACGGTGGTGCCACTAGTGTTGTCGTAATTGTGTTCAAAGGATTACCAGTAACAAATATCTCAGTAACTTTTTACAAAATGCATTCCAATATAACTGGTGGTTAAACGACTGTATAGCATTTTAAAAAAGTTAATTAATCCAGAGCCTCTCTTTCCAAAAAAAACCTTCTTCTTTTTCCTCTTCCAAATCTATAACTGCTTTTTTTTGTATTTCACTCCGCCTAGTTTACTTTTAGCAATTTGTTACAAAATAAGATTCTGGATTTTTATTATGTATTCTTTTAGACTACATTAAAGAATTTAAAAAAAAACGCAAACGCAAGTTCGACCATGCAAAAACTTCTGAGAGAGTTGCAATGGCTGCCGGTGCGTGCTCGCATAGAGTACAAAATCGCAACTTTGTGCTACCGCTGCTTACATGACCTGGCGCCGTCCTATCTGAAAGAGCTGCTGACGTCTTATGTACCCACTAGAGAGCTCCACTCATCCGATAGTGGCAAACTCTCGACACCACGTGTTTGCCTTGAGACTTACGGAAAGCGCACTTTCGCATTTGCTGGTCCAACAATTTGGAACGCCCTTCCTGTCGATCTCAGAAACAAGACACTGGAGTCATTTAAAACCGATTTAAAGACACATCTATTTCGCAAACACCTTCTGCGATGATTGGCTACCTTATTTTCCAGTTAATGCATAATGGGTGTGTTGCTTAGAGTTGAAATGGCTAGAAAGACTTTGCTTTTGTATGCTTGTAATTAGTTTTTGTAGTGTTGCGTTTGTTTTAAATGTGGTAAATTATAGATTTATTTTTTGTTGACATTGTACCACGCTTCGAGCCTTTGGGGATGAAGCGTATTTTTTAAATAAACTTTATTATTATTATTATTATATTTAAAAGAAAAAAAAATATTTATTATTTTTTTTTTTAAATACACATTTTTATAAATTAAAAGAGAGATGAGAGGATGTTGTGTTAATGTCGGCACCAAGCAAGCCTTGATTTATTGTTATGCCAACCTTTGACAGCAGTGGCGTAGCTTGGGGGGGGTCCAAATTCGAAAGTCCCCCGGGCCCCTATTTAAGGGGGACCTCCAAAGGAACGTTCGAAAAATTGTTTTACATTAAATAATGTCGAATTTCATAATGCAGGGGCCCCCAAAGAGGCCAAGCCCCCAGTGCCCAAAAATCCCTTGCTATCCCTAGCTACGCCACTGTTTGATAGTCGAAGAACAAAAAGTATTCAATTATTGATGGGGGAAATGAAGAATGAAGAATGTAACACTCGTGAATAAAAAAAAATTACACGCGAATTATTTGATATGAAGAAGGAAAGAAAGCAGAACATTTTTTTACAATATTTTTCAATGAACATTTTCCGAGATTAACTAAACATCACAGAGTTGAAATCGGTAAATTCCAATAATGCCTGTAACATATGAATGTTCCATCGGGTAAAATTAAACAGCCTCTAAAACGACGTCTTTCGTATAAATACTCTATAGGCATTTTTGTTATATTTTTACATTACTATTTTAATGTCCCCCCCCACCTAATTTCACAACACAGATGTATGTCACCATTTTCAGAAAAAGAAAAGAAACTATTACTCAGAAACATACTTGCGAGCTATTTTTGTCTTAAAGAATCTCATGTAGCGCAGTTATCGAGAAATTTATTTCATAAAATGAGGGGCATCAGAATTCCTTCATCTTCCCCTTGAAAAACAGGAAAAATTATTTTTCGGGTGGTTGGGGCTGAAAATCCATTAGAATGTATTGTCATCGGCACCGGGTCTCTGTGCCAAGTTTCAGCTTGATAGTTTGACGGAAAGTGGGTTAATTAGGAATCCGAAGATTTTTTCCCTCAACACAAAAAAAAAAAAAAGGTTTTAGAAGGACTAGAATATATAGTTAAAAACCAAAATGAATATGAAGAATTGAAATAAAAGATTTTTCCTTCGCAATGTTTAGTAAAATGTCTCATTGCAAGTATGACACGCAGTTTAACACGTTAGACACGATGATGGCATGTCTGATGAATGATGCATGATGAGTACACTTGACCGATGTCGTAGGGTTGTGCAGGGTGGCGAGGAGGTGATCAAATTCGTCTGGCGGAATGACAAGACGGACCAAAGAGACAGACGATCTTTCGACTAACTCTCAAATAAAACACAACGCTGAGACTTAGCGAGAACACACTCACACTTTTAATGAGGCTCTTTTAAAAAGATAACATAATTAGTAGATATTGGTGCTTATAAAGTAGTAAAAAAAACTGTGAAATATATCTGCATTAATCAATTTTTTTTTTTTTTAAAAAGGCTGGCATCACAAATCTTACATTGTTTACTTTCAAATCTTGCCAGTCATATACAAGAGATAAAGTATTCAAGAAATGTACCAGGAATTACGAGGGATTTCCGATGTTTATATTATTTAATGAAGGATATAAATAAGCGAATTCTTCGCATCCCCAGTGATACATCAGAGCAGCAATGTATAAAAAGCATGACGCGGAATATACTAGATAATTAAATGAGAATATCACAATGGATGCGAACGACAGTTTAACGTGAACTTTCTCCGGTGGTCGCTAAATGTCTAAAAGATGAACCGTGCGGAGTTGGCTTGGTTGGGTCGTTTAAAATATGTGCTCATTTTAAATAATCGTCCCTAGTATACAACAAACAACTAACACTGACATAAGGGTGAAACAACTAAGAACACATTATTTTTATTTCAAAATTAAAATTATGAGTTGTCGGTGCTATAGTGTGCTACAGTTAAAGGGAGACAATTTCTGAGCTAACACTTTCAAAATTACGCAGGCGTTAAGGTCATTTAAAATTGTACCTAATAGAGTGTAGGTAAATATTAGACCTAACAGAGTGTACTGTAAAAATAATACCTAACAGCGTGTACTGTTAAAATGTTACCTAACAGAATGTACTGTAAAAATTACACGTAAGGGAGTGTACTGTAAAAATTATACCTTATACATTTTACTGTAAAAAATTATACCTTAAAGAGTGTAATGTTAAAATTTATTTTACCTTAGAGAATGGACTGTAAAAATTATAGCTAACACAGTGTACTGTAAAAATTACAACTAACACAGCGTAAAAGAGCAAAGTGTACAAATAGCGATCATTGGTGGTCAATTTCTTTAAACACATTTTATTAAGGCATTTTAAATGTTTCATTATAAAAAAAATGGAACACACTCACCAAGTAGAAGAAACAAATGTATATATAAAAATTTGGACATTGTGATACATTGAGCCCTAAAAATTCCGTCTGAAAATTTTACTACTTAAAAAAATTATGATAATTATACTTTTAGATAGGTTAGTTTTAATTGAGAGGGGAAGAGGGGGGGGGCAATTTGAATAGTGAATAAAGATAATGCTTAGAGTAATGCGGGGGGGGGGAAGGCCCAACCAAATGCAGCTGTACTCTTCACTGATAA
>CAXITT010000230.1:700267-752964 GCA_964033795.1 Lymnaea stagnalis | reverse complement strand
GCCGAATATCTGTCTACAGACTAATATTAAGGTGCAACGGAAATTTTCGGGAAATTCGCAACAGAACTCAAGAGTTATACTTACAGCACAATGACAAGCCGAATATCTGTCTACAGACTAATATTAAGGTGCAACGGAAATTTTCGGGAAACTCGCACCATTTCAAGGGCTAAAGGAAATACGTACGATGAATGTCAAAAACAAATTTCCATTTTCTGGGATCAATAAAAATGTCTTATCTTATCTTATCTTTTGTAATTGAATCGCTCTCATCCGTGGTTTTACCCCGCCATGTGCGTGATCGTGTGCGCAACTAATGCTCATTATTCGAGAAAATCAAATTGATCAAATTGAAAGGACCTGGCTTACATATTTTAATCGGAGCTGCAGCCTGGAACGGACAGTATTTTACACGCTCAAAGTGGTCAGTGGTCAGTTGTGTGGTATAATTAAATCTTTCACAGCTAAGAGATGATACACAAATTAATAATTCATAATTTTGAGCATTTAAATATGTGTTTTCCTTCTGTCTTTAAGAGCCTAAACATGTTTTTGAAAGAGTGAGTCAAGAGATTAACACGATGGTATGTAGGAGCTAGGAAGTCGAAACACGATTCGGAGAAATGTTAAAAAATAAATACATTCACTAATAAGAGCAGTCTTACAAAGATGTCTTTGATTTATTTTTAAAAGAACTTTTAAGGATGAAAAAAAAATAACCTTGAAGATTCCTAGTTTCAAATTTTGTTTAAATACAAAATTTCATAAAAGGACACATTAAGACATTTAAATACATTTTGAATAATTTGTATTTTAAATTTTGGGCTTTTAAAGTATTTTGCATTTAGATCTACATAAAATTGACTTGATGGCTTGTCTTACAGGCCGGTTGAGACAGTAGAGCAGCGGGTTCAGGGCCGGGTTCATGTTGGATAGCGCGTTGGTGAGCACGTTAAACCAGGGTGGGATCGGGTCACGGGCGTTGAAGAATTGGCTGAGGATGATCCACACCGGACACCAGCACAGGGAGAAACAAAGGATGATGGCCCCGACCGTGCGGTAAGCCTTCATGTTCCGGTTAGTTGGATTAGTTTCCCTTGATTGGATAGACGCATCATTAGTTTCCTCACTTCGAAGGGCTGAATTCTTGTAGTTTAGGTTTAAGATTTTGTCGGTTCCCCACTTCGTTGAGGTTGATTTCATCATAGGTGGAGGGACGTCATTGTTATTGCAGTGATTAGCTGATTTTGTTTCATCAATTTTATCTATAACAGCAAGATCTACATTCATCGAGGGTCTAAACATTTCATCCAGGCCCGTCCTGCTTTTGTCGTTTATTTCACTTTCCATTATGATGTGTCCACAGTGGACTTCCTCTACAGATCGCGTCACGGGCTTGACAATTTCTTGTAGATTCTTACCACGAAAGTCGGGTCGCCTTCTGTTGAACATGATCACCTCCTTCAAGATGAACACGTAGAAACAATACGGGGTGAAGAATGGAATGCAGAACCCAAGGACAATTAAAACAATGAACGATGTCGTGCTGTAGATCTCGGCGCATTCTTTACCGTTGCATTTGAATATTTTAGTGCCTTCAACGTGAGCCCAGTCCAGAACATGGGGCACCAACTGCATGAAAGCGGGGAACCCCCAAGAACAGCCGATGAGCAGATAACCAGACTTGTTGGTCAGAAGTCGATATAACAACGGTTTGCACACAGCGATGTATCTGTCAATAGCCATTGAATTTATATGGCATATAGAAACGCAGAACTGATAATATATGAAAAAGATTCTCGCGTAGCAAGCGTCCCACCCGTAATCCCACACTCCGTTTTCCATGTTATCTGAAACGCCCAACGGCGAGATAAAAAGGCGGTAAATGAGATCATTAAATGCCAGTGATATCATCAAAAGTTTCGGAATCTGATTGCTTGACCTATTTCTGTTTTTGATTATTCTTTTTCTTGCCATGGTGCCGATGTTCGGGTTATTTGTTAGTCGGTCAGAGCCTGGTCGTCTGATGCGCTCACACAACATGACAAGTATGAACGACACGTTAGCGAAGATACCGAACGCCGTCAGTATGGCCGTGATGGTGGTGGAAAGGACCACGAACTTACGTTCAGAGTAGTTGTCACGAACGTGAGGATGGAGCGAGAAGAGGAGGAAGCTGCAGTGTGAGGCGTTCATTTTTTGTGAGGCCGTTTATGAAAACCTGAAATATGTCTTTCTATGACAAACTGACTGGTGCTTCGACGACAAACTGACAGGTCCTTCTATGACAAGGGGACACGTACTTCAGGATAATCTGACAGGTCCTTCTACGACAAAATACGTCTAAACATATTCATCTATCCTTATAGAAAGTCTGACACTAATCCACGTCGTTTCATGGTTTTAGAGCAGTGTTACTCATTTGTAACCATTATACACAGCCGATTTTAATAAAACGAATTTTGTATTTTAAAAATTGACCTAATTCATGTTTTCTAAACGTTTTTGAGAACTTGTCATAACCGAAATTTCACCCGACAAACTTCTTGTTTCCACACGTTATATTATACATTTTGTCAGACACATTTTTTTTTTCTTCTAGCTGCGTTACGGGTCAATGAACATCGTTATCTTTGTATTCCTTTTCTTTTCCTATAAAAGTATCAATTTAAAACTAATAATACGATGTGACATACTTTGATCAACAATTTTCCAAACAGTATTCTAAATTATTACTTTTTTTTTTTTTTTTTTTTTTTTTTTATTTGACTTTNTTCTTCATCCTGTAGAATTTAAAAAAAAAATCGATTTAGAATGCGTCTAATTTAATAGGATAACTGTGCTAGACTGTTCCACGCGGTGATCAAAGTAGTGAGTTTTTATAATACCGCTGACGTCTTTTAATGTGTTTAAACAGTCGATGTCAAGTCTAGATTAGATGTGATGGTAATGCTGAGCCCGTGTGTCCGCGTTTGACAAAGTTGTTTACAGAGTAATCCAAGCGTAGGCACAGTTATTAACTCATGGTACATCATCAACTCATGGTACATTATTAACTAGGTGTGTCTCAGAAGTGTGCCGTAAACATCATTTTAAAATTCTTTCATAAAAAAAAAAAAAAAAAAAAGAATTTGTTAGCATGCAATACCTCATAGATAACAGAAGAAAACCTTAAATAGTTTAGCACTAGATTCTCTGTTTGTTTTTTTACGGGCGTTCTCTTTGTGTAAGGTTGAATGTTCAAACAAGTATTTCGGTGCTCGCCAGGAGTGAGTTTATTTGAAGGATGCATTCATTTCTTCTTCTTCTTCTTTCTTTTTTTTTACAAACTAAAACACATCAGTCTCATAAACGCTTTGAGGTTCTCTTCAGCTGTTTGCCAAATCATTAGCAGTCGATTGTTTTTTTTTGTTGTTGCTGTTAATGGGTTTTATAATGAATACTCCCAAGTGTAATTTAAAGATGGTGGCATCGCTATGGCAACGTAATCATACGAGATAGGGTTTGTTGGCTTTCATACATCGGATAGCGTTTTATTACAGTTATAATAATAATAATAATAATAATTAGTGGTCCTTTTTTATATATATGTATTATACATACCCCACTAAGCAAATCTTGACGTAGGGGAAATATTCATACGACCATCTTATAATACAACCCCGACACCGACCCCCCCCCCCACACTTATTTTTTGCAGTGATCAAATTATCCAAAGTCATTTATTTATTTTTTTTTTAAATATCCAAATAGTTTTGTCCTTATTTATTTAAACAAATATAATTTTTTTTTTTTTAAAATTACGTTTATAAAGTATGTGTAACACATGTTATTATTACCGTTAAGCAATACTTGTATTAACATGGTTAACTATTTCTGCAGTTGATGGCCAGCTGCTATCACTTGAAGAATTAATTCTTTCACTCCTCAACTTATCTATCTTCTCACTCAATGAAGTGGCAACGTCCAATGAATTTATACAGTGCTTTATTATATGAATTGAAAACCGCATTAATAATAATATTTGCTATGAGGATCTAATGCCATAATTCTAGGATGCAATACTCACACACTTATTCAACATATCACATCACAATTGAATCACAATACTTCCATAATCCATACGAGAGAAATTCAAATATGTCTCCTCCATATCAGATCAAAATCATGCACCCTCTTATCTCTACATAGGCGGCTAGTGAACTTCCATTCTAGAATTTAGTTCCTCCTTTTTTCTCGTGATGTACAAGTTATTCTAACGTGATGATCAAATTACTACTCCATCATGACATGATAGTGCCGTGTGTAAAATCACAGCCAACTTGGTCTGTCACAGATTGCGTTGAGTTCTACGAGACTGTGGTAAAATAAAAATATTTTATTTAAGTTCTAAACTATTTCTAAGTTTGTACGATTTAATTAAAAATGAACCATTAATTTGTTTTTGGTGTCATGAACAAGCTCCGATCCCTTCTCCCCCCCCCCACCCCTCCTCTCACAGATCATTCAGACTTGCGTCACCAGGCAGCTGCCTAATGATGCTGGTTAAAGGCATAAACGCACAAGACGTACCTCAGTTGGGAGCCGCTTTAGTCGTACGAAAACAAAAGTCAAGCCGCGGAAACCTTAGTAACTTATTTGGTTGGCTGACCAACTCTGTGTTGTGAAAAGAAATTGTGAAAGAACACCGGCTGTAGCAGAACAGCATCACCAACACTCGTAAACATTACATGAACGCCTTCTTAACTGGCCGGGTTTAACAAATTTGTTGTGATACAATTAACTGTAATTTCACATTGATTTCTACTTAAGACTTCTACTATGGCATTAGACTGACTTCTTCTTTTTTTTTTTCTTTTTTTTTTTTTGAGATAGTAACCCTGTTGGGGGGATAAGTTTTTCTCCTAGGTGCACTTCGTCCGCCTTGGTCTTTTTCTGTCACTCAGTTTTCACCCGTTCACATTGATTTCTACTTAAGACTTCTACTATGGCATTAGACTGACTTCTTCTTTTTTTTTTTCTTTTTTTTTTTTGAGATAGTAACCCTGTTGGGGGAATAAGTTTTGCTCCTAGGTGCACTTCGTCCGCCTTGGTCTTTTTCTGTCACTCAGTTCTCACCCGTGGCTCCTCAGCTGTTAGCATGAAACAGTGGCCATTTCCTGGGCAACGGCTTCCACCAGCCAGCTAAACCAGGTGAGGTTGGCTGATGGGCCCCAAACTCTTGGTGAATTAGGTCTGCCTGCCTACTGCATGCGAAGCCTGGACGTCAACAGATCCTGAGGAGGAGACCATTTAGGTTCAAAGGAGGTGAAGGCGATTACAGCAACGCACCGTTTAGTGCGTAGAGCAAGTTGAGGCACGGAGAATATCTTGGTCATCCACTGCATTCGTACCCATCTCCGGTCGTCTTGACTTAGTCTTGCCACTGGACACGATGGGTTCTGACGAGAGAGGGTGATCGACGCTGCGCAACTCTTCCTAAATTTAAACAAAGTCTTTCTCGCAAGACATCCGTCATCCAACATCCATCACCCCAAATCCTGCGGCGACGGGTAAGTGACGCAGCGATAGGCGCTGTGTACTGGTAGTCGTAACCGCAACACTGCACATACGCGACTCAGGCTATAGTGTCACTTTTCGCTGATTGGAGCAGAAGTAGCGTTCGGCAGCCACCTTTTTGTCTGAGCAGCCCTATTCAGGACAGCAATGCTCACCTACATAAACGAGGAAGGGGCTAGAAAATGTGCCTTAAAAATTGCCTGCTCCTTCACACCCTTGCTGGGTAACTATGGTTGGAGTAACCTAATTTTGCGGTCAAAAAAGAAAAACATACTATATTTCACTTCAAAATGCCCATTGAAACCTCCGTACACTGCTTGACAGGGACACTACAAACATATCGCAACGAAGCCCGACACTAATTTCCCTGAACTTTCTGGATACAACATAAACATTGCTGCCCTCAGTGAAACCAGAATCTCTGGCAAAGGTGAATTCACAGAAAGTCTTGCTGGCTCTATTATCTTTTGGAGCCAACGTGACCCTAACCCAAGGCGAGGAGCTGCAGTTGGATTTGCTATCAAAACCTCTCTTGCGAGCAAGCTCTCAAGCTCTCCAAAAGGTATTGATGACCATTTCATGACGATGAACCCCCACCTCAGCCATGGAAAGAAGGCTGCCACCTTAGCCAGCGCCTATGCACCCACCGCGACAAACACAGAAGAGACCATAGATAATTTTTGTGAAGACCTGAACACTGTCATCTCCTCCCCACCGACTGCTGACAAACAGCATTTTGGAGACGTCAATTCATGTGACGGCAGTGAATACATCTCCTAGGGCGAGTGGTATGGAAGTATGATGTTGGAAAGGGCAAAAGAAAAGACATACTGCTACTTCAGACCTGTGCTGAACACGGCCTTCTAATAAAAAACACCTCCTTCAGCCTCCCGACTTGCAACAGGACCTCCTGGATGCACCCCCGTTCAAAACACTGACACTTAAATGATTATGTCATCGTCAGAAACAGGTACCGGCAGAATGTGAAATGTGACTAAGGAAATGTGCGGCGCAGAATGCTGGATGCACCACCGCCTCATCGTATCAAAGATGAATATCCACTTTTATCCTAAGAGACGAGTTTATGCCACCAAAGCTCCGAAATGCCTTAACGTCAGTGGGCTGAAGATTCCTGATGTTAGACACACATTTGTTGACAACCTGAGAGAATGCCTTAATAACTTCATACTGGACAATCATGGGTGACGAAATGAATGCCAGACTCTCAAAAGCCGGTGTCATATTTGACAGGTTCTGCAGCACTGTGTGGGACAGGAATGGTATCAGACGAGAAACGAAGATCAATGTATATAGCGCAGCAGTCCTCTCGACGGATCTGAAACGTGGGCAATCTACCAGCGCCACGCCAAGAAACTAAACCATTTTCACAGAACCTGCCTTAGGAAACTCCTCGGCATCAGGTGGCCAGACAAAGTGCCTGGCACGAAGGTTCTCACTAAGCGAACCTACGTAACATCTTCACCACCCCGATGCAGTCTCAACGCCGTTGGATGGGACACATAGCCCGTATTGAAGACCACTGGCTACCCTAAACACATATTCTTCGGAAAACTCACGATAGGAGGTCAAAAAAGCGTTACATAGACTCACTGACTAATGGCCCTTAGCAAAAACACTACTGAATTGGTGCAGACAGCCCAGGACAGAGCTAGATGACGATTAGCTGTCAAGAAAGGGGCCGGAAACAGCAACATTAGATTAACGACTGCAGCAACCGGATGGCTGTATGGTTTTAGTGGATGTTGATGGTCGAACAACAACGCAATTTTACTTTTCATTTCAGAACACAGTTCACTACCAATATCCGTCTTTGAGCACTTCTGTTCCCGTTTTTTTATTTCAAAATGAATTTGTAATTTGTTTAGAGTTTCAATTTATAATATCCAGCTAAACAAAACAATATCTATTTAAAACAAAAAGAAATAAAAATATTTCATTTGACTTTTTTTAAAGGGCGAACAGAAGGGATTAAAACTCAAATCTCCGAAATACCAGCTTACTAATCTACCGGATACCTTTTTGCAAGTGGTATTTGAAATAAGTCTTATTTTATTTCTATCTAAATTTTATCGTCTCACTATACTTGCATTTTTAAGATGCATAGAAATATGCGTTACATTTATTACTTATATTTTTCAATTTATTAATGAAGGATCCCCTCCAGGGACTAAGCAGTTTATAAAATGGTGGCACCCTCCGATTAGAGGAATCTCATACAAATTTTGATTCAGGGATGTCTCAAACACAAAACTATCAAACAACCATCAACAAATTACAAAAAAAAAATATTTGTGAAAAAAATCGTACAGCAGACATTTTTAGTTTAGTTTATATTAACTTACGATAAATAAAAAACATGAGCCGTAACACATAAATAAGGTAAGAAAGATATAACTTTTTTTAAAAAATCACTAAAGAAAATCAAATATCCAATCCAATGTTCAAAGTTCAATGAGTAATGTTAACTGAAGATTCAGATTTAACGAGGCCCTTGTGACAATATTTTATTTACGTTGAAACTATTGTCTATGCACCTGTACTGCTTCTTTTATTTACATGCCTCTTATGTTGCTTACTTTAACACGGTTGCAGAAAAACCAATAATGTTCAAGCCATTAACTTGGTCCTAAATCGGCGCGAAAGACGAATCGTGACAGTTTAACAATGACAAATGAAAAGAGTTTGAATCAATGTCTAAGTTATCTGAAGGGGTTGACACACGATCATTACATTGCAATAAAATACAGCCGCTAGGAGCACGCAATTCGCGGAGAAAAAGTCACAGTCCGTTCTTGGTGATGTCATTTGTCGAACTATTACGAAACTAGGACACTGTTTACCGAAACTAATAACCTGCTAAATTTGAGTAGTAGTACCAACACGCTGTGACCTCAGATTGATAGCGCAAGGGAGTACTTGAACTTCAGAGTTGTTATTATTTTTTTTTTTTGAAATTTAAAAAACGTATATAGAAATTAAACAGCTTTGAATACTCGAATAGGAATCTTAAACACATTCATTGTACTTTTGAATTATTTATTTTGGGCCATCCTTTGTTTTCAGAAACTACGATCACTCTGTTTGGCCATAACATCCAAGTTTGACTGTTTCTTGGTCACATGACTATACGGGGGGGATTTTTTTATTTGGTTTACGGGTGAGAATGGATTAGAGTTTTAACATAACACCATTAACTATCTAGTTATAAAGATTACGCAAATGCGTGTTATGAAATTTCAAATTGGAATTAATTAAAAAAAAGGTATTACAAAATGTAATAAAATATGCCACACGGTATCCATTCTAGATGAAGAAATGGCTGAATAAGATGTTGGGACTTATTCTAAATGAAGTAATGGCTGAATAAGATGTTGGGACTTATTCTAAATGAAGTAATGGCTGAATAAGATGTTGGGACTTGAAAAAATAGTATTAAACGGCTGCTTCATTACACGGGAAGAATGTTATCTGATATGTTCGGTGAGCATGTTCGAGATAATGAACGAAATAAACCATCACGGGGTCCATCCCATTTCAACGGAGATGAACACATGGGGCATCCTTCACGGTACTTACATCCGACTTCAGTGGTTCCCAAACGTTTAAGTTTGGTGGACCGGTGAAAAAATTTCGACATTTTACCAGGGACCGGTGGATGATTTATTTTTATACATTTATTTCTACTTAACAATAAATATTTATGTTATGGGGATCAGCAACTTTAGGCATACGGACTGGTGCAGATCCATGGACCACCATTTGAGGACTACTGTCTTACACTAATGAGTGTAATGGGAAGGATGAAAAACAAATTAATATTTTTTTCGGGAACCATGTGGAATCCCTTAGTAGGGATCCTAAATTTCTCTCCATTTCTATTCTCATTTTTTTAAAAACTTTAAATTATTAACTTGACATCAATAGTTGACTATACGCACCACAGAATTATGAGAGAGGTTCTCTTCGGTCTTCAACTTCAGTTTTTATGATGCGTCTTTTTTCCTCAGCTTACGTTTATAACAATAAAATACTGCGCTTCTTATACTGAACATTGAACTGCAAGGTCACAATTTGTGATATCCTGAAGATTTAAGTTTTATTATTTTATTTCAATTAATATGTTGTTTATTACAATGCTGTCTGATAAGGAAGGCATCTGGCCGAAACTTCCCCAGTATATTATATTACCATACAAATAAAGATATTTTTAAAGATCTTTGGGACTGTTATTTGGAAATAGTTCATACATTTTGATCTCATTTATATTAACATCAAATTGGTTATTAAAACTCCATTACCTGGGAAGCCTTTCAAATAAAAGTTTAAAAGATCAACTCCCACAGTCTTTTGTTTATTTTTCCTTTCATCTGCATAGCAAATAGTAGCCGAGGTAAATGAGGATTTCTATGTTTTAAACATGATAAATGCAACAAACAAACAAACAAACAACACTTTTTTTCTCTTTAAAATTGCAGTGATTAAAATCGTTAATAAACTACATATAATTACACCAGCAATCATCTCCACTCAAGTTTGCAGAATGCGCCAAAACATGAAGGAAACTCCTGTATCCTGAACGATAACTCGAGTTAACCAATGGGCCATAACGCAAGTTTTCACGTGATCCCGGACAGTCTTAGCAGTAAGCGAACGTGTTTCTGTTAATCGCCAAGCGCTTAGATGTTTGGACTGTTATAGACTGAATTTTGAAACATTCCTTTTAAAATTTAGCATTTGCGTTTTTGTCTGTTAAATTGTTCTGTTTTAAAAAAAAAAAAAAAGTTTTGTTCTTTGTAAGAATAGATATGGATGTGCTGAAGTGAATAAGTACATTGCAAGTAAATATTTCCATTTATCGTGATCAATACAATAATCTTATATTATCTTGTGTCGTAACAAAAGAATTACTGATTCATTGAGATAGTTCCATTAAATTCTAAAGGTTAGAAAAATAAATTAGTAGACTTAAATGTTGTGTCACGTAGGATTTGCAGCCTACGTTTCTCTATAAGAGAAAGTGATATTCAACTTCTTCTTTTTTCAAAGGAGAAGAACCAAAGAAATCGATCCTTTCATCCATCAATCCATCCATCCATCCGCTTGTCCGTCTATCTATACATATATATCAACGCATCAATCTATCCATCCATCTATTCAATTATTTATCCATACATCACCATATTCATCTAGTTATCGGTCTATTATCTGTCAGTCTGCCAGTATGCTTGTCAAAATATAATTATTTATTGATAAATATGTAAATAAAACATCGATCAATAATTAACCATTCAGCAAATCAATCAATCTGATTATACGTCGAGCTTAAAATGATGGTATTCAAGCTGTTTGGTATTGAAACGTGGCTCTCTGCGATAGTGAGGCAAGCGCCTAGTCATGATTCAAAACACACTCTGGATCTAAGAGAGAATTACAAATCAATATCTTTTTAAAAAAAAAATTGACTTTCGATTTCTTGATCTGTCATTAATTAATCATTTGCACTGACCTGATTTTTAAAAAAAAACGACAACACCGTGAATTTGAAAATAAAATGTAATTTCCGTTGCATATCAATCGGCAGTTTATCGTAGGAAAAGTAGCAGACATCCCTGTTTTGAAGAAAACCCAGAAAAAAAACAACGAAAAAAACCCCAACCAAACACACCAAAAAAAAAAAAAAACCAAAGAGTGATTTATGTTGATAACGAGACCAGTTTTATTGGAGGAACCACTGAATAGCTGAAATAACCAGGGCCTCAAAGGCCATCATCCCATCCTGCATTTGTATGTATCAAGAACGATTGATTTTTTTGGTTTCAAACACCATTTTATTTTCTTCAAACGCTCAAGTCAACACAACTGATGGTCGAGCACTTTTTCCATTTACAAAATTATAAATCAATTATAAATTCGGCCACTGACTTCTGCGTCTTGTTTTTTACATTTTAGGTGTATTTAAGAAATAAATTAAAAGAAAGAAGAAAAAAAAAACAATGAATCATGTTTTTCAACTGATCACCTTAGACTTGAGAGTCCTGCGTTGAAATGAATCACGACAAATGGCTGTCAACCCGTCGCGTTTCACCCGTATGCAATATTGACACTGCTGATTCAGCCGTGAGACAGCACACACACGCGTGTGTCGGAGCTATGTGTTGTGTATAGCTGCAACAGGAACTGATCTTTCTGAACCGAGAATCGAGGACGAGGTAAGTCATTCGTTATGTCACTTCAATTTTAGGACACTTCGTTAATGGTGAGCACATTTTATTTTTACACTTGATACACGTTGATCTCCTGATATTCCAGTAGCTTTAGCCATCAATCCACAGCATCAAAATAACACAAAATATACTATAAAAACATAAAGACGTATCGAAGACTTAAAGAGGCCGTTAGGATGCTAGGCTAGACTGACAGATTATAACCAATAGAGCAGCTTACAAAGATTAAATCATAGATTAGGAGGTTTACATCGTACAAAAGCTGATCTAATCAACGTATAATCTATTTCAGTAACGCTGGATTAGTCTCTAATATCGTCGTTGCCCATCTGCGGTTTCAAAATTGTTTCTTTTTTAATTTGTTATACTTAATACCCCCTCCCCGACGTCGCCTCCACTCACCTCTTATTTACAAGGCTAACACTACAGGGATGATTTTTAAGATGTACTCTTGGTCTGAATCTCTAATGGATTGGAGTAGAAATACTTACTTTTTTAACCCATCCCCCCTAACAATACGAGGCATATATGGTCATCATTTTGAAAGGATTTCCGAATTGCACTTTCGTACTAGCTTCTGGGACGAAACGGCTGCAAAGAAACTCGTTCCAGTATGATTTCTACCATTCGAATCCGTATTCGGAGCTGTAATTTATTACTATATTTTAAACACTAATGCTCTTCACATTTATGTTATTAACATCTATGCATTGTTAAAAAGTAATCTTTTAATGATAATCATACAGTTCGATTGGATGAATGGATAATTGGCAAAAATGGAACCCTGCCAAACAAATTACCCAAAAAAAATTACCAAACAAAATTACCAAACAAATTACGAAAAAAATTACCAAAAAAATTTACCAAACTAATTCCTATTGTTTAAAGGCACAGGCAAATTAGTTATAGAGTGTTAGGCAGGACCATTTGAAATAATTTGACAGCCGTTTAGCCTGTTTATACAGTGTCATATTTTCTTATTAGAGTGGGGGGCAGAGAAAAAGACCAAAGTACGGCGCACTCGGTTCGAAAAATCTGTTGTTTTTTTCCAATGACGAAGACAGTGAGTCAGAGCAACAGAACTCTTTGACTCACTGAACCGTATCAACGTCGAGGGCCACCCTACAGAAGCTCACAACATTTTTATGTTGCGTGTTTAGTTTAACTGAGTGTCTAAGGTAACGGTTGGTACGTTTTACCCTTATTGCAATTATGTTTGGATAATTGTCCTGGTGGTTGTGCGCAAGGCCAACAACCCTGCCATGTAAAAAATCATAGTTACAAAAGCACCGAAAAGAGTAACAAAAGACATTTCAGTCCTGGGAGAGGATGGATTCCTTGAGGAGGAAAATATGACGCCTAATAGTGAAAGCCGAAATCTGGAAGCTATTAAGCCGACAACCATCA
This sequence comes from Lymnaea stagnalis, assembly GCA_964033795.1. NCBI lineage: Eukaryota > Metazoa > Mollusca > Gastropoda > Lymnaeidae > Lymnaea > Lymnaea stagnalis. The sequence continues at coordinate 739,753 of CAXITT010000230.1, read as the reverse complement.
TCTCTACCAGGACTACCACCGTCATTGGCGCTTGGAATGTCCGCACCATGTACGAGGCTGGTAAAGCGGCACAAATAGCCGCTGAGATGAGGAGCTATAAGCTCACCATTCTCGGAATTAGTGAAGCAAGATGGACTGGATGGGGGCAGAAGAGATTAATCTCAGGAGAGATGGTGATATTTTCGGGACACGAAGAAGACAATGCCCCACATACCCTGGGTGTTGCTATGATGCTATCAAGGGCAGCACAAGGAGCACTCATTGGATGGGAGGCCCATGGACCTAGAATTCTTTTGTGATGCGTTTTTAGAGATGAAACAATAAATAATTTTTTTTTTTTTTAATATTGGTCATATCTTGATATATAATAATATCAATGAGTTCAATCTCAAAACTAAAATAAAATACACAGGCTTAAAAAAATTGCATCGGTCCTTTGTAAGGATAGATTTCAAGACTTCAGGAATATTTACATACTAAATACGTGGTCGCCCTGCACGTTTTTGTGTATTCGAAATAGATCCTTGTACAAGAAGTGTAGCCACAGATACATTACTGGTTTCTAGAAAGCTGCTTCTCTAGAGTAAATGGCTTACGATAAACTCTATGAAATCTTTGCTCATCCCATGTCTACGTCCATTTAACTAGTTTTATCACACATTTTTTTGGTTTTGTTTCTAGGGAGCTTTTCATCATCATGGACGTGTGTGGAGATCCGTATCTTTGGCTTCTGCTTATAACGGGCCTTGTGTTGATGTGGTACTGGCTCACAACGCCTCCAGGGAACTTTCCACCTGCCCCGGGACGGTCATTGCCTTTAATAGGTCACATGCACATGATGGAGAAGAACCCGATTAACAATTTTAATAAGTGGTCAAAACAGTGTGGGGATATTTTTAGCATCCGCATAGGAAGCAAAGATGCGATTGTTCTCAACACTTACGAAACGATAAAGGAGGCTTTCGTTGCCAAGGGAGATAAGTTTTCAAACAGGTCATCGACGGGTTTGTTTGCCAAGTTGTTGCGCCATCGCTTAAAAGGAGTTATCTTCTCATCGGGACCATTCTGGAAAGAACGAAGGGCAACAGCGTTCACCATCTTAAAAGATCTGGGAATGGGTAAAAATGTCCTGGCAGAGAGAATCGGGGAAGAAATCGCTGTTTACCTCGAAGAGATCGCCAAGTTCAAAGGCCAGCCAAGAAATCTAAAAACCTTAACGAATTCGTGCGTCTCCAATGTCATCAGTTCAATTATTTTCGGGAAAAGGTTTGAACTCACCGACCCACTCCTACTGAGACTGCTTCAAATCATAAACGATTTCGTTACAGTGTTTTCAGGGGTTTCCGTCCTGAATTTTATGCCTGCCCTGAAAAACATTCCGTTTGATCCCTTTAAAGCCAAACTTTTAATTTCGAAAAGCAACGAACTTCAACAGCTCCTGAGGACCATCGTCAGCGAAACAAAAGACAACCGCTCGAAAAATAGCGACTGCTTTGTATCTTTGTACATGGACCAGTTAGCAGTGAGGAAGAACGCACACCAATCTACAGCACTGGACGAAGAGACTCTGGTGCAAATCATTGAAGATCTCTTTGGCGCTGGAAGTGAGACGACGAGCACTACGATTCTATGGAGCCTGCTGTTTGTGCTCCACCACCCAGAAATACAAGATAAAATACACCGAGAAATCGCGAGCGAGATTGGAACGGAGAGACCTCCGACGATGCACGACAAGCCGAAACTGAAATACCTGAACGCTTTTCTGCTTGAAGCCGAGCGCGTGGCGAACGTGGTTCCGTTCGTGGTCCACGAGTGCAGCGAGGCGGCATCCCTCGGTGGGTACACCATCCCAAAGGGGTGTCTCGTCATTGCAAACTTTGTCAAAGTTCACGCGGATCATAGCGTTTGGCACGATCCGATTGAATTCAGACCAGAGAGATTCCTGGACGCGGACGGGAACGTTGTAACGAAACCTGAGCTGATGCCGTTCTCCATCGGACGCAGAGCTTGTCTCGGCGAGGCTCTGGCTAAGATGGAGTTGTTCTTGTTCACCGCTGCATTGTTTCAAAGGTTTGATTTTGCTTAAAATGTATTCTTTCTTGCTTTTTGGAAATGCTCTTTTTCAAAATTATTTTAAAAAAAAAATCAATCTCGAAATACTTGGTAACCGAATTTTTATTTCATTAATTCAACTATTTAAAGTTTATTTATCATTTTAAAAAAATCCATGTATAAACTACTTTAAAATCAATTGTAAATCAATTAGTGTATATCAATTTGTATTGTAACAAACAATTTTAAAGTAGTAAACAAGATAAACAAATAATACCGTTTTATCTTGTTCAAGTATTTAATGATTAAAATTTATCTGCATCTAAGAAATATTCCAAACTAGTGCAACAGTTTTGTATAATCATTTAGAAATATGGGAGAGGTTTCAGATATCAGGCAATCATGCTCGTAAAGGAGTGGGAAATGGTATGGATTTAAAATCATTGAATCTGTTAACTGGTATTTCACATAAGTGGACTGAGTGAGTGTTTCAGCGTTAATCGTTGAGAAATATTGGAAGTAAAAAAATTAATTACCCTGTCAAGTTGATGATGAAAAATTTTAATTTGATTGAAGTTGAAAGATTTTAAATAGAGGGGTCTATGTCTAAATTTGGATCTAAACAATATCGAGCCGAGATTTTAAAACAAAAATTGTTTGGAAGCATCAACTTTATAAAATTTTTATTCTTAAACTTATTTTTTTTGAAAAGCTTTCCTTTTTTTTTTTGTGTGTTTGTTTCAGGTTCCAGTTTTTGCCTGCAAATCCTAACAAAATCCCACCTCTCACCTCGGTGTTTGGGATAACCTTATCCCCGGAGAACTATGACATCAGATGTGTGGACAGACGCGTTGATACTTCCGGGATGGACAGAAAATGTTCTTGATCTAACACAGCACTGAAATTTTCTGCATATTCACAGCATGCAACTGTCCTACTTAATCATTCAACAAAAAAAAATTACCAACAAAATTATGCCAGTCACAAACTTCGTAGATTCGTATATAGAATGTTTTGAGACTTATCCTAAACGTATTTGAAGATATGTTGATATTGTTTAAGCGTGATTTATACACGTTATTATTAAGATGTGTAATGCTACACTATAAAATATATATATTTTATGAACTTTGCGGGTAGCTATTTGTGTAATACTAACGCCTGTTTTTGCTCTTGGTTTCGGTATCCGACTTTTACCGAAATTCGCCACGGCGCTACATTGTACCATTGGTCAATCGGCGTAGTCGCTATACATAAATCATTCGGATTCCCTTGACAATGAATATGTGAACCAATGATTAAGAGATCCAGTTTTCAAGATAACGCTATATACACTTTAACTTTTACATTTTATTGTATACGAAATGTTGATATAACTTTTAAAAAAAAACATTCTCGAGAAACGATTTAAAAAAAAAAAGTTATTTCTTTCTCTCATCACTAACAGCTTCAGATGATCTATTAGTCCATTGTTCACATGTTTGTAAAGCTGAAGATTATTATTTTTTTCTCCATTTTATTATCATTCCCCCAACGGCCTCCTCCTCCCCCCCCCCCAAATGTTCTACACCCTTTATATTCCATAAATATTTTTTGATATTCTTGCCAAAAGGAAACCATTACACATAACAGCTTCAGATGATCTATTAGTCCATTGTTCACATGTTTGTAAAGCTGAAGATTATTATTTTTTTCTCCATTTTATTATCATTCCCCCAACGGCCTCCTCCTCCTCCCCCCCCCCAAATGTTCTACACCCTTTATATTCCATAAATATTTTTTGATATTCTTGCCAAAAGGAAACCATTACACACCGCGTGCCAGGATCGTGACGTCAACTTTTTCAAACCATCGGTTTGCACTACACTCTACATGTTGGTCTGCACGACATACACTTACCTTACTTCTTTAAAGAGATTATCTCTACCTTTTGTCTCAGAGATAAATTAAATATCAATAAAGAAAATGTGATTGCTAAGATAGGTTAGTAATTAAAACAAAACATTACCGAGCGTTACCTTGGAACACGAGACACGCACAGCTGTAGAAATGACATCTTCTAGAAATCTAAAAGCCTTGAAAAAAATCATTTAATTTCCCTTTGCGTGTTGGCATCGAAATTCAGTCCTGAAATTTACTGTGGATGTCATTTGAAAGGTCATGAAAATATTTCTTCTGCTTAATGTACCATTAAATTTATTGTTTCTCACTTCCGAAGGTATGTGTCTGGGTGGGGGGGGGGGGGAGGGGGGGGGGAGGGGGGTATGACGACGAAATCGTATTTCCCTAAGATTTTTATATAAGAAGGACTTTCCAGCTGAAAAATGATATTGCATTGTTTTTTTGTTCTTCAATAAGTTTCTAGTAATGCAAACGAAATTGTGCAGTGGGAAGAACTCATATTACTGTTAACGATTTGTTCAATGAGTGCTTGTTTTTCTGTTGAGATTAATTGTGACACTGTTGCTATAATATGCTTAATATTTGTGACGTATTTAGGTACGAGAGAGGACGTCGCTCGTTGTTATGGTTTTGATAGCTTGTGAGTTGCAGAGACCTAGGGGAAGAAAGCAAATACGCTGTGGTGTTGTGGAATAAGGAACCATATCAATGTTGATCTTAGCGTCGTCTACTTATGGCCCTTAGACTAAATGCAGGTGGGGAACTGTTGATGGAGTCTTCAGTTCATAAACACAACAAGCAAATGTTGAGCTTATGGTTTCTCTGACATAAATCGGAGAATATTGAAGATCAGATGTGAATATAAGTTGGTCTTAAAAGAGTTTTCATTTTGATATGATAAGGTTAACTATTCAGGCAATGAAGCAATGGGTCAGGCGTTGTATTTTGCAAAATGGCTAAAATTAGAGGATAGATAAGAGAAACTGTTAGGTCACAGTCGTTTAATATTTTGAGTTGTTAGGTGGTTTCCATTCCAATCTCATTCACAATTTCTTGGAGCATTTGATCTTGAATTTGTGGATGGTGGAGCACAAAATGTTGGCTCCGTCGTAGAATCGTTGCGCTCGCAGTCTCACTGATGGCGTGACGCACTTGTTTTAAGGCGTGACGACGCGTTAGTTTGCTGTGAAGGTGTGGAGCGATGGCCGTGCAGACGGGTCGGATTTCATGAGTTGTTTGTTTGTTTTCACATTTAATTAAGAGACGTTTATTCTAAGAAACAATGGTTTGTTGAATGATTGCGACCCTTGACAACGGAGCTATCGAACTAGGCCATTCCCTTTTCGTAACAGCTTCCATCCTCACATGTGCAGGTTGTGTGTGTGTCGAATAATAAACCAACGTTGTTTTTTTTTTTTTTGAGGCCTCAAATGTACAGGTTGACATTCATAAACAAACACACGTTTCGAAGTACAAGCATGGCATTGGAGACTCTTTCGGATGGTGTTTTAGCTTTGTTAAACTAAACTAACAAACACACGTTTCGAAGTACAAGCATGGCATTGGAGACTCTTTCGGATGGTGTTTTAGCTTTGTTAAACTAAACATAGAATTGTATACAAACCAAGTTCTGCAGTTAAAAAAAAAAAAAAAAATGAGGAGGAAGCTCTCTAAACTAGACAGAGATAACTATTGAATTTGAAACCGAGACACAATTCAAAATCAGCCGGTGAAACCAAGACGACAAGTTCGCTAAACCTGGGCGATCATGTCAGAATGGGACGTATGGTAAATTTTCACGTATTAGCCAATTAAGCCCTATAGGTAGTTCAAATAGGCTTCGCCAGTATTTCTTTCAGGACACTCTTTTTTTTTTCTTCTGGTTCAAAAGAGTGGATGGGGTAGGGCAGTTATTATTATTATTATTAAAAAACGTTTTCTTGTTTGGGTTGGGTTGGCATTAAACTCTGATGAGCAATATGACGTATAATATCACCCAGAGCACGCTCTGTCATCGACGCACCCCCCCTTCCCGCTTCCATAACTTAATTTATTCCCAGCTCAATTTCACACACACACACACACACACACACACAAATGTATGTAATGTATACATATAATAAATTCCTTGAAATTAGAGCATGTTGTTTGTTGGTATAATGTTTTGAAATTAAAGTATGTTGGTGTCATGGCACAATGTTATTGGAACTTAAAGCATGCTCCAATGTCAGTAGACATTTTGTTTTTAAGTTACAATCAAACAAGACTTTTCATGTTTTTTTCTTGTGTTTTTTTGTGTTGTTTTTTTTTGTTATCTCATTGTTAGGGTAAATGCTATGTACTCAGTTTGTCTTCTAAAGAAAGGGAAATGGAGAAATGTAACTTCCCGAGACCTGGGAATCCCCTAGCGTTTAGTAATTATGACCCAGGGTCATACAAGTATGTTGTCATAATTTCTATAGCCTACGTTAATGACTGTGAGAACACACAGGAGCATTAACAACTAATTTGTAAAGATCTTTTTTTCTTTTTCAAAAAAACTTAAGGAGCGTCTAGATTCTAGATAGAGATAATTTAGTCTTGTGTGGCCAAGTACCATCTAGATAGAGATAATTTAGTTTTGTGTGGCCAAGTACCATCTAGATAGAGATAATTTAGTTTTGTGTGGCCAAGTACCATCTAGATTGAGATGATTTAGTCTTGTGTGGCCAAGTACCATCTAGATTGAGATGATTTAGTCTTGTGTGGCCAAGTACCATCTAGATTGAGATGATTTAGTCTTGTGTGGCCAAGTACCATCTAGATAGAGATGATTTAGTCTTGTGTGGCCAAGTACCATCTAGATAGAGATGATTTAGTCTTGTGTGGCCAAGTACCATCTAGATTGAGATGATTTAGTCTTGTGTGGCCAAGTACCATCTAGATAGAGATGATTTAGTCTTGTGTGGCCAAGTACCATCTAGATAGAGATAATTTAGTCTTGTGTGGCCAAGTACCATCTAGATAGAGATGATTTAGTCTTGTGTGGCCAAGTACCATCTAGATAGAGATAATTTAGTCTTGTGTGGCCAAGTACCATCTAGATTGAGATAATTTAGTCTTGTGTGGCCAAGTACCATCTAGATAGAGATAATTTAGTCTTGTGTGGCCAAGTACCATCTAGATTGAGATGATTTAGTCTTGTGTGGCCAAGTACCATCTAGATAGAGATAATTTAGTTTTGTGTGGCCAAGTACCATCTAGATTGAGATAATTTAGTCTTAATGTGGCCAAGTACCATCAAGATAGAGATAATTTAGTCTTGTGTGGCCAAGTACCATCTAGATTGAGATAATTTAGTCTTAATGTGGCCAAGTACCATCAAGATAGAGATAATTTAGTCTTGTGTAGCCAAGTACCATCTAGATAGAGATAGTTTAGTCTTGTGTGGCAAAGTACTATCTAGATAGAGATAATTTAGTCAATGTGTGGCCAAGTACCATCTAGATAGAGTAATTGTAGGCACTATGTAGAGATAATTTAACTATATGTTGCCAAGGACCGTCCATAGAGTTATGTTAGACTTTGTGTGCCCAAGGAGCGTCGCTAGTGAGACTTTTTAGGTCTTTGTTTGGCCATGCGCAATCTGCCGACATGCTCTTATTAAGGACCATTATTATGAAATAATTTATCTTTCTTTCTTTTTTTTTCTGTTAAGTTCATCGAGCTGAGATATAAGTTGCTGATTGGGTGTGTGTGAATCGGGGGGTAGAAGTTGCTGCCCACAGATACTACTTACCAGCTAAGTGCTATTTCTTATTTTATACTGTTTTTTCTGTTGTTTTGTTCGCTGACGAAGGCTTTCTGCCGACACGTTTGCTGTTTTGATGCGTTTATTTTTTCAGGTTTAACCCTACTCTGTCTTACTCATTTTATTTTGTACTAACCTGATTGCAGTCTCTCCCCTTATTACCCATGGGTTAATGCCACACGGAGCAGGCGTTTTACCTCCCTTTACACGAGAGACACTTTACGTTGGGCCGAAAATGCCGTCATGAATATATGGAAAAGATGCCACCTGGGGCTTCTTGTCACTTCTACTACACCCTTTTCCCACGCCACTGCTTATAGCGTTCTGTTGTTGGCTTTAACCTAAAATACGATATTGCATTATTGCATTAAATTTCATTCAACTTTTTGTCAAACATCGCACTTGCTCCTTTAATTCATTGATATTTCTCGAAAGAAACTTAAATTCAATTTCCTGTGTTTAAAATATAATTGACTTATATGTTGTTTTTTTTTTAAATATTGTTTTTGTCACAAATAATGATTATAGAACTTAACAACAACAAAAAATCACCAGAACATAATTTTTTAAAATAAATTTAATTTCATGTGATTTACTTTTGGAGTTCAGCTCATGATGACCCCTCCCTTCCCCCCCCCCCCAACCTTGTTTAAAATATTATTGACTTATATTTTGTTTTTTTTTTAAATATTGTTTTTGTCACAAATAATGATTATAGAACTTAACAACAACAAAAAATCACCAGAACATTATTTTTTAAAATAAATTTAATTTCATGTGATTTACTTTTGGAGTTCAGCTCATGATGACCCCTCCCTTCCCCCCCCCCCAACCACTCTTTCGTCCATTGGATCGTTTTTAATGCCCCCGGTTTCTTTTTTTTTAAAATTATTTAAGTTTCTGCTTTGATTTTATTAGGTTTTATTCTTGTTTCAATTTTTTTTTCTTAGTTAACCCCATAAGTAAAAGTTCATAATATTTTCATTCATATAAAGTGGAATGAGTGATCATGAATGTGAAGTAAAAGAAAAAGTTTATGATGTGGAATAAAGTTCGTTCATTTGCTACACCGAACACAGACGTTTTGGCCCCATTCAATGCTGTTACACAGAATACGTACCAGAAGCTCGAGTTATACAAGAGACCTATGAGGCGTAAAAGACTAACATTTTTCACTTTGTTTGTTGATTTTTTTTTTTTTTTTTGCATTTTTCTTTAGGAATAATATATTTACTTGCGGTACTTCAATAGATTTAGATTTATTTGACTGTACACTTCATATCCAAGTTGTTAAATTTATTTTTGTCAGTAGCGCTAGACTTGGTACCGTTTGTCTTCTTGCATCGGTTTTCAGTCCTCTGTTTCTCAGTAAGCATTGTCTTCGTCCAGTGAGCCAAATCTTAAAACAGATTCAACTTGCTAAACCCTCCAGCGGTGCGTGATGTCGTACATTAAGTGTTCTAAGAATTTCAAACGATATAAAACAGTAAAATACTACCGATAAAAATATTGGTTCCATTTCGCTACATTACTTTCTTGATCAGTAATTTTGATTCACTGAAGTCCTAAGTTTTCGTGATTGTTATTCAAGCCCCCCCCCTCTTTTTCTCCTAAATGGGACGAATGAAATTTGGACTACTCTATAACGATTGCAGCATGAACTTTTTTTTTTTTTTTTACATGCCTAACCTGGCATAGATAGGGAGAAATTGGCGTGATTGTTATTCAAGCCCCCCCCCTCTTTTTCTCCTAAATGGGACGAATGAAATTTGGACTACTCTATAACGATTGCAGCATGAACTTTTTTTTTTTTTTTGACATGCCTAACCTGGCATAGATAAGGAGAAACTGGAACTTCAATCAATTACTTTTTATCTCCGATTTCAGTCAGGGCCTCTCAAATAGATAAGGGCTACTGACCAACGCAAATGTATCAAAATTGCAGCTTTAACCGATGACAAATTAAATTTGATCATTTTTTTAGTACTCTATGCATCAAAATACAATTTTAAAAACTGTGCGGTCGCCCTTGCGTTCACTTACGAATGAGCGAAAGAAGTACTTCAAAATGATGTTTTTTCCTTCGCTGTGAGATACATTGCCAACGAAAACTTTAATAAACAATATTTATTTTTTCTAAGTCGGTTGTCGGCAGCTCGACCTAACCCAGTTCACTAACCAGAACTATGATAATCAGTTTTCTAAAAAAACAATGTGTTATTCAATGGGCAAGCTCAAGGTTTCACTTTAGAATCGACATGCAGTTGACCTGGTGACCTCCCACAACCCGTCCCACAGAACTACAAGCACGGAGTGATTTTTAGCAAGTACGAAAGAAAATGTTCATTGGAACTTTGCTTTACACAAGGTGGTTAAAGAAAAGGCGTATTATTAAAAAAAAGGTTATTGGATAATGTAAAACCATAATTGTGTAAATTATAACAATCTGACACAGCATTAAAGAATCTTTATTAAAATTGCACCTTGTCTACGAGTGGCAAGTGAGGGACATTCTGAACCTGTCAGCTTGGTCACTTTCAAAATAGGATTATTCATAAATGCCTTTTCTAGAACAAGGCTCCCAGGTTTGCATATTTCAAATCACACAGAGCCACTTGTCACATTTCTGCTGACCCTTTCTCATTCAATGTGGAATATGCCTCCCCTACCTTCCTTTTTTTTTTTTGCGCTTCAAGTGAAGAGGTTTGTTCGTCAGTTCAAAGCTCAACTGAAGGAAAAGTTCAAGGAGGTGAATGGAAAAACAGACACGCTTGGACAATTTATGAGAGAATGCCCTCCATCTTGACCGAGATTATCAGGCTGTTCAACAATTATGAGCCTTTTTTGGAGCACCTATTTGTTATTAATAAAGGTTGTGAAGATTGTAACAGTTGCAATTTAATCTTTTTGAAAAAAAAAACATTTTAGATTTCAAAATTTTAAATTTTTAGATTTTAAAAATTATTTTAACTTTAAATATTTTTTTCTTGCTTATTATTAGTTTGAACGATAAGTATTCTGTTTTAGGTCTCTTACCTGCTGTCGTTTCCAGAAGCACCTTTTAAATTAGTACCCGTAACGGTAAATGTTAAGCTGCAAATGTACCACATCTAAAAAAAAAGATCGATTACCATCAACTTAATAGGTGAGCTTTGAACGATATGAATCAACAGCTTTGTTTTTGAACATTTAAATAAAATCTTCAAGTATTAAAGGCAGACCTATTTCAAACCCTTGGAATTAATTCCATAATTATACTTAATTCATCATGGAATAAACACTTTTCAACATCATGTGCTCCACCATGCTCTCTGAAGAATTCAGGGTCTGGGAAAATGGAATTAAACATCAGATAACGGTACCAAACTGATTGGAAATCATATAGCTTCAGGAGACTGGACGCTAAAGTCCTGGACATACGTCATGAAAGACTTTACGTGTGCCGAAGACCGTGCTATTTACGCTAAATCATAGGCCGGTATGGACTGTTGCAAACTTCTCGGATGCCTGCGAACAGAACAATGGTCTTACCGTTTACTTAAGGAATATTGAGGCCCTGTACTGACCAGCCCCATGAAGACCTTACATCGAGCTCCCAAACCCAAGGAAATGGCGAAAAGTTTAAATTTGTTAACATCTTCTCTTACCTGAAAAGCACACTTTCCCATAGCGTAACCATCGATAATCAGGTAAGTTTTTATTTTGAAATTCTATAGCCAGCGAAAAAGTATGGAAATATGTCTAAGGATGTAGTGACAAGGGTTGACGCAATGATAAAAGATTAAACGGCAGCTGTGCTCCCAACGCTACTATATGCATGTGAAACATGGACAGTCTTTTAACGCCATATTTAAACACTAAACCACCTTAACACAACGGGCCTCAGAACAGTCATCCACGTTAAATGCCAGGACACGTTTCTAGACACTGTTATACTCGCACAAGCAGGTATAACGTATTAAATCAGTCCGAGCTTCTCTGGGCAGGTCATGTTGCGTGAATGCCAGGCGACTGTTTGCGCCAATATAATTGTAAAAGTCCAAGTTAACTAAAAATTTTCACCCGACCCAAGTATTTATTCTCACGAAACAATGGCGTAGTGATTTATGAGAACGATGTGAAAACACGAGAAAAACGGGAACTAGTTTTTATAGCGGAGGAAAAATTTATTTTTAAAGTAGAGCAGGGGAGTGTACAGTTTTATCTTGAAGAGGTTACCGACGTATTATTTTTTTCTGGAATGGAATATTGAATTGCTATCAGATGGAATACTATTGACTGTGTGTATATANTATATATATATATATATATATATATATATATATATATTATATATATTTCTTACAATTCTATGATTGTTACAAGAACATCCTCACAGCAATGATTTATTATTTGACTTATTTACTATACGTTATAAAGTATTGTGTGATTTATACACTTGGACATTGTCAATTCTTTGAGAGAGGAAGAGATAAGTGATACATCTGAGGAGTGGACAGTGGAATGAATTAGTTATTCAATGAGTAGCTGCAGGCCATAGCCTACATTCAAATCAAAATATTAGTTAACAATGTTACCACCAAGCAGTGTGACAATAACATGTCAATGTACATTTAAGCAGGGCAGGCGTTTTGCTGGGTGGTGGAAAAAACGTTTTAAAGACACACTGAAAGCGTTTTTTGAAACCATTTCACACTCACACCGGACACGTGGGAAACTGTCCACCAAAAAATCGAGACTCTTGGTGCTTTTGAGTGGGCACATAACATAGTTTGACTTGCAGAGAGATCAAAACTAAACGACTGGAGAGATGTTGACAGCTTGAGATTACTAGACCTGTAGTGTATATGATTGGAGAGAAAGTCCTAAAAGAAGGAATGTGTCCGCTGAGGAAAATATCATTATTTATGTGTAGTCAAGACAACACTTTAAAAATGTGTTAAATATTTTTTTTGGAAGTGATATACTTTGTAAATAAACTCTTCAATATTGTTAATTTGGCTTTGGAGTTCCTCGATATTTTTCAACCACACGAAACTGCATCTATTACTCAAGCGCTTCTGTTAAATGCATGCATTCACTAGCTTGGCATTCAAGGAGGGACGACTACTTCTAATTCAAGTATTAAACTATCGGTTAAAATGCATACAAATTAAGGACCCCACTTAAATGAAAACAGTGCTCACCAGGTCTCGCATTACTTAGCATGACGCTCAAAATATTACACAGAAATATTATGGGCAGCTTTGTTAAATGTTGCAAGAGTCCGAAATTAAGGTAATGCATGCATGTATGCATAGTGAGAAAACGCATTAGGAACTTAGTTCTAGTTAACTGAAGTCTTACGAAAAACTACCACCTGCATTTCTTTATCATTTATGGCACGGTGAACTCTCTCCAATAAAAGTATGCATGGGCGAAAAATTGGGTTGGCTGTTCTTAAATTTAAAAAAAAATTATTAAGCATGTCAGTTCTAAGTTCCAGTTTCTGTACTATATATTCCTTGCTGGTTTTTGAAAGAGTTTATGATGTAACTTTTTTTCTACAGTGAAGCCGATTACCATTAGATGACATACAGAGCAAGTTTCATTTAGGAGGAAAATACTTTTGGTAAATATAAAATAGAGGGATCAGACACTTCTAAATATATTTTAAAAGAAAATGTATCTTGACATATACACTCTATGAGCTCAAGTCTAAATAATTTTAAAGGTTAAAAAATTTAAGTAGAAATTATCTCAGTCCAAATAACTTTTAATTATAACAGTGCTGGACTGCGATAGAGCTTTATAATAGATTAATTAGACACGAAAAATTTGTTTCAATATAACAAGATATGTTAAGCTGTAATAATAATTTTACAAAATACATAAGTAAACGTTTCGGCACATGCCATCGTCAGTATAAAAAAGACACATTTAAATAAGTGTAAATTAAATTTAAACAATATATTTATATATAGGCTACGAAAAAGGGAGAGAAAATATGATTAGGTCCAAAAATCAGACAAAAACAAAGTAAAATGAATGAAAAGGATGTGATTTGAAGTAAAATGTAAAAATAAACAAACAGGAAAAAGACCTGGAAGCTACGTACAATTGTGGATTCGGTTTATCCAAATCCATGTACCAAATCTTGCTATTAATTTAATCTCCATATAGATCCTATCCGATGTATTACTAGTATAAAGTATGCAAAGTCTAAAATTCCATCATGGTTAGGGTATTAAAAAGTTTCTAGACTGGACAGAGAGCTTGTTTATTTATTTTATAGAGGTGTTCTCTAAACCAGTCTCCAAAACGACGACCTGTCTCTCATAGGTATAATGTAAAACTGTTTGTACAGAAGATGGTGAAAATCATGTTGCGACTTGTGCAGGTAATGCCATCTTTTATTGTGAATATTTCCAGAAGGAAAGTGATCTTATCAACTTCATTCGCTAGGGACGTGTGTTGCAACGGCTACGGTTGCAGCTTTTGGTGTCTTTATGTGCTTTTATAGCACGGAGGTGGCTTCTAACTAGCATGTTCCTAAGGCGCTTGTCACTCCGGAAAGCGACAAAAGGGGAATTTTTTTTTTGAAAATCTCTTTGGTGACAGGCTGTGCCATAAGAATTAAGATTTTTTTCATAAACATAAATTGGGTTTTAAGGTTATGCTGATGAAAAGTTAAGATAAGTTTAGACCTGTCCCCAGTGTCAGAATGAGTCGCAATAAAAGAATCCTGTCTAGTCAAACCTTTAACTCAAGTCACTGCTGTTTTAAAATTTGCTCAGGATATAACCTGCGTCGGGAAAAAAATCCAACATTTCATCCGTTCTTTCCCAAAAGTCCTCATCATTGCTACAGATTCTTCTCAGTCTTTGCAACTGAGAAAGAGGGATGGCGTTTTTTTACACGATTGAGCATGGGATGATGAATATAGTAAGAAACTGTGACTGTCTGTTTTCTTGTAGAGAGGAAGGTAGATATGTTGTTCTCGTTAAGGTTAATTTTTAATTCCAAAAAATTGATATTACATATATGGATTATTAAAGTGGATTTGGTTGTTGGATAAAATGTCCATTGAAGTCAATAAAACTTTCTAGATGTGTTATGTCCATGTTGGTAATCCCTATACAGTCATCTATCTATCTCTTGTAGTTTTCTGAGAGTGGACCTTTGTAGCGTTCTCTCCAAAGATGTTCCAAATGGCCGGTAAATAGACATGCATAACTTGGTCCCAGGGCCGGCCCTTACAATTGCGGGGCCCTATGCAAAACGGGCTGCGCGGGGTCGAGTCTGGGTAGGGATAAGGACAATAAGTGAAAATTAAGATTTTGTTTTAGAAAAAAAAAGTTAGGGGCCCACTGCGGCCGCATAGGTTGCAGTGGCCTAAGGCCGGCCCTGCGTGGTCCCATTTTCGTTCCCATGGTAAGACCACTGATCTGATCAAAGAAAATATTTGCCATTGAATTCAAACGAGTTAAGCTGTAAGACCAGTTCTGTCAAACGTACAGGGCAATTGAAATCTTGTCATTTCAAAGCGGATTATTCATTGCCTCCTCTTTTTCTGTACTTTATTCATCCGTGAAAGATCTTCTTTTCATTAAAATTAGATATCTCTCTCTATATATTTATATATATAAATGATAATATCTGTAGTTATATATAATAATAAATGTATAGCCACGTCATTTGGAAAATTAACGAAACTATAATGGAAATGTATTTTTTTTTTAATTTATAACTTAGAGCTGCAGAAGTTGATTGTAGAACGTGTTTTAACTGAATACAATTGCTGATCTATGCCAAGCTCTAATTAACAACGAAGACATTTAAATTGTTTTAAGTAATGATCTATCAGGTCGATACTTTAAATTACAATTTATACAGTGGCGTGAAACGAAATTTCAAACTTCAATCTTTGTAACATGTCCCAATGAGCGATTATATTTAAACAGATAGTAGAGACCACCTCACCAGAAGTGTGTAAAGGATTTGCTCCTACTTTTGTAACTCCTTATTAACAAAATCTGTGTTCTTAAATATTATTTTCGTTTTCATTGATCTCGTAAACTTAGGAATTATGCTGCGTCATCAACTAACCAATTCCAAAATAAAATGTTCAGATCGACTCACTAATATTTCAGAAAGTTTTAAGGCTGTTATAGAAAAAAAAAAGTTATTTAATTTTTTGAGTTCATCAATAAAGTAGAAATTTAAAACGATTTAAAAGTATATAGTTTCTCAACTGTTTTAAATGCTGCAAGTGAATATTTCTGTTTGCAATTCTTTGCTATCCAACAGACAAAAATCATGTTTTCCGATACAGTTTTGGAACTCAATGTGACGTCAGTGGCGGTTTTCTTCACTGTAATTGTGTTGTCATGGTACTGGCTCACAAAAAGTCCCAAGAACTTTCCCCCATCACCTGGGGTTGCATTACCTTTTATAGGTCACTTGCATCTGATAGGCTCTAATCCAAGACAGCAGTTTAAGGAATGGAATAAAACTCTGGGTGATATTTTCAGCCTGAAGATGGGGAGCCAGCAGGTCGTGGTAGTGAACGGCTTTGACCTCATTAAAGAAGCACTCGCGAAAAAGGGTGATTCATTTTCTGGGAGACCGGTTGACGATTTTATGATTGCACATTTTCCTCGAAGGAGAAATGGAATCGTCTTTTCATCTGGAGCTCACTGGAAGGTTCAGAGGGCAACCGGACTGACGATATTACGAAACCTTGGAATGGGTAAAAATGTCTTGGCCGAAAAAATTTCGGAAGAATTAATATTTTTAGTCGATGAGATCATTTCAATGAACGGAAAACCCGTTGACTTGAGAACAGTTATATACCCCAGCGTTTCCAATATTATATGTTCATTAATTTTTGGCAAAAGATTTGATACAAATGATCAGAGATTCCTCAAACTCATCTCTCTGTTGAACACATTTGTACACGTTTTTAACGGGGTCACTCTCATCAACATTTGGCATTTTTTAAAGTATGTCCCATTCGATCCGTTTAAAGGTAAAATTCTGATAAAAGCACTGACAGGGCTGGAAGAATTCGCAAATGAAATGGTCCAAGAGGTTTCAAAAAATCGTGGTGAAAATAATTCAGAAAACTTTATTGCTGCTTATCTTGACGAAATGAAAAAACACAAATCTGCAGGCCAATCAACTCACATGGACATCCTGAGCCTAGCAGATAGTGTTAATGACTTATTTGGAGCAGGGACAGAAACAACCAGCACTACCTTGTTGTGGTGTATTCTGTACGCTGTCCACTTTCCAGACATGCAGGAGAGAGTGCACCAAGAGATCGTTGAACAGATTGGAACCGACAGAGCACCATCGGTAAATGACAGGGCGCATTTAAAATATTTGAATGCCTACATAATGGAGACCCAGAGATTGGCCAGCATTGTACCATTTAGCGTGGTCCACTTGTGTACAAAGGAGGCGACAATCGGAGGATATTTAATCCCCGAAGGGACGTCAGTGATCCCCAATCTTGATTCCGTTCTTCACAACGCTGCAATTTGGGGGGATCCTCAAACCTTTAGACCAGAAAGGTTCATTGATGCCCAGGGAAATCTGAAAACACCAGAAGAGCTGATTCCTTTTTCTATTGGCAAAAGAGTTTGTATTGGCGAGGCGTTAGCTAAAATGGAACTCTTCCTGTACATGGCACATTTGTTTCAGAGGTTCCAGTTTGTTCCCGTTGACCCCCAAAAGTTACCTCCTCTTGTTGAAGTGTTTGGCATCACAACACCACCTGAGTCTTATGACGTTAAATGTGTCCAAAGAAAGTTGGAGAAATAGTTCATAGTCTATATATTTTTGCATATTTTTGTTTATTATTTGTATGTATCTTCGAAACTCTTAAAGAAACATCTTAATTCATAATAAATAAAACGTTTACGGTTTTTTATTACGTTAATCCAAAAATGTTAAAATTATAAAAATTATTTTTTTTAAAGTTAAAATAATATGGATTACTCTAATTCTAATATTTTAGAGTAGCTGCTTTTCTTATTTTATTACGGATTGTATTGTCATCAAATAAATCAAAGCCCTATTAAATGAAAATATGTTTTTGATGGCTCCTGTCAATTAAAACATATGATTAAAACAAATTGGAAAAAAAAACTTTCGAGCCTGAGTTGATTTCAAATATTAAATATAATCTATTGACTCTTTATCCCTGTTGTTTCATTCTTATTGGAAAATAAAACTCTAATTTTTGGTATGTTAAATAAGGGAGAGTTCAGCTTATGTAAAATATATGACACATTTGTACTTATTGAAGTAAAATAAATATCCACTAATTATAGGTAGGAAATTATAATAATAAGTGGTGGAAAAGTCGTATCCTATTAGCCAGAAAGACGACACTGCATATTTTTGTTTATTATTTTGGTTGTATTCGAGCAATTTGTTATATGAATATCTTCTGTGCGCTTCATTTCGTTTTAAATTTGAAATAATCTATGCATTATATTTATTTGATTAATTAAAATGCATTATTTATAATAGATATAAGTAATAAAATAGTACGCTTTCACAAATCACATGATTACAGCCATATTTCAATAGTAGAGACAAATTTTGAGAATTTTATTTTTTATATACAAAATATACAAGTGTTGCAAAATTCAGTAATAGATTTAGATCAATATTCATGAAATTCAATGCTAAAATTGATGGTTACATCCCTTGCAAGTTAACTATAGTAGTTTGTAAAATACGTAAAGAAACGAATGCTTCTCAGTTCTGGCCCTTCAATAAAGGTATGTGGTTGTGGTTGGGGAGGAGTATTTGTGACGAGGGTTAGTCGTGTCCAGGTTCCCTAAGTGCACTTGAGCAAGATTTATTACAGGTAGACGTTCCAGTTGGAAGATTTCATTTCAAACTAGTAATAAACCGGCCCTGGAGATATGTAAAGAAAGACGTGTTGAAATAGGGGGCTTGGAAAGGCTAGAGAACAGCAAGCTATTCTCATTAACCTGTAGGTTAGGTACACTAAACTGACGCTCGGGGACCGGATTCCTAAAAATGTCACCTTAATTTTGAAGTTTTGTAACCGGATGTGCTATCTGCAGAAAGCGTAACTGGAGGTAAAAATGACGACTATAGTGATCGATACTTTTGTAAATGATTTGTTAACCATCATTACGTAATAGCTGTGAGTGCAAAAAAGTGTGGGGGGGGGGAGGAGTAGAAATGTGTCCTTTTAGCCAAGGTGGCATTAAGGCAAGACACGGCACTGAGTATCAATCAAATTTTTGAAAAGCCACATTTTTAGTTTCGGTACTTTGGAGAGGCAAGAGGAATATTCAGATGTCGTATTTTTAAAGGGGTTCTGGTTTTACATAGTTATAAATTAACATTTTGCGAAATACATTCAAAACTGCCTTTTACCAGCTCTATTAACAAGACAAGACAAATACGTTCTACCCATCCACTTGACTCAAATTTGTTTTTGTATAAAAAATAAAAAAAATTCACGAAACAAAATTTTAGCATCACTAGCTTCGGTCTCGAATTCTTTGCATACTGTTAGAACGGCCTTTTGTTAAGTATTGTTCCTCCGTCTTAAAAACTTGAAGCCAGCATGCTGTCAACACTAGAGATATTCCTGAAGCGGTTTAGGACAAAGCGTCATGTCCTCTCTCTGGACCGCCGCCAACCAGTCGATGCTCCTTTGGGTAAATGAGTTCCAGACTGAAGAAGCGTAATCTAAAACCGGCCGGACAAATGCAGTCAAGGATTTTCTTCTAAACTGCATTTGCCGATCTTTAGCTTTCGCCTTAAGCTTAATGTAGAATTATGTTGAAATAGTCACTAACGGTGCTCAAAATTTTTGTTTAACTTCGTGTGCATCGTTGAATTATGTTCGTACCTTCAAAAAATTAAAGAAGCTAAATAGAAAATGTTATTGTTTGTTTTGGGATCTACTGAACGGGAAAAAAATATACAAATAATGCATGAAACAAAAACATAACTATTTAAGGAAAAAAAAACGAAGAATTATGATTTATATCGGGCCTGCACAACATTCGGCACGCGGGCCGCATGCGGCCCGCCAGCATCCACTTTATGGCCCGCTAGGAAACGAAATATTCTTTATTCTTATTATTTTCTTAATAGCTTTTTCCCTGTCATATTTTCTTTTGGCCCGCACAAAATTTTCATAACATATTACGGCCCACCTTACATTTTGAGTTGTGCTGGCCTGATTTATATTACGGTATAAGTTATTTGAGACAATCTACTTCATGATCAGTAGGTTATCAAAACATTTCACTGAGCCTTTAATGACCCTTGAGAGTCAAATTTTTCATCACAATTCTGACCCACTTCTTGATCTTCCATTGATCTGATACTTTGACAAAAGTTACAACATAAAACAATATAAAAATACACTTTCCTTAAAAAAAAAATGCCTTTAAACAAATGTACTAAAAAGGGATAAAAAAATGTCCCCAAATTTATAGAGTTGTTACAGTCATATCGTAACCATGAAATAAAATTACATTTCTCGGAATTTTGTGATCTTGATCTATCCGTGTGCTAGTTTGTGTATGGTTAAATCTTGCATCGCATTTTAGATCATATTCCTTATCTCCAAATAGGCTCAAGCAAAGAACATGGAGTTCATTTACGCGACCTTCTTTTACTGGGCCATTGTACAACCATTGCATCTCTTAACCTTTCTAAAAGAGATGGGACATTCTCGCTGGGCCCTCTAGATCGATTCAATAAACGTCTGCACCGCTAGATTATAATTAGGACTGTTATATGTGACCAGAAAACTTACCAGAAGCTCTAGTATACCAGAGACCTATGAGACGTAAAAGACTTTCAAATTGTTCATTGTGTTCGTTGATAATTTTTTTAAAATCCTCTATTAGTATTAATATATTTACTAGCTTTACTTTAAACGAGTTCTATTTATATGTACTTGATTGCATACGCTATAATCAAAATTGTTAGCACAAATTAATTTTTTTTTTAGCACACTAGATTTGGTACCGTTTTTCTTCATGAGTTGATTTTGAGTACTCTCTTACTCTCTTTTTTTGCAACTTTTTTTGGTCTAACGAGCCAAATCTTAAAACAGATTATACTTGTTTGGTCATCTAACGGTGCGTAACGTCATGTATTAGGCATTAAAGGAATTTTAAACGATAGAATACAGTAAAATATATCCGATAAAAAAATCTTATTATCAGTTCGCTATATTACCTCCTTGATCAGTAATTTTGATTCACCGAAGTCCAAAGAGTTCATGATTGTAATTCAACCCACCCCACCCCCCACCCACCCCCCACCCCCCCACCCCCCCCACATTGGACGAAAGAAAGTTGGACTACTTTACAACGATCGCGGCATGAAAAAAAAAATTTGACATGCGTGGCCAGGCGTAAACATAAGGAGAAACTGGAACTTCCATTATTCACTTTTCATCTCCGATTTCGTTCAGGGCTTCCCAAATAGATAAGGGCTAATTACCAATGCAAATTTATCCACATTGCAGCTTTAACCGGTGACAAAATAAATTTATCATTTTATATTACAGTATGCACCAAAATTTAAAAAAAAACAACTGTGCGGTCGCCCTTGCGTTCACATACGAATGAGCGGAAGAAATACTTCAATATGATTTCTTTTTTCTTCGCTTTGAGACCCATTTCCAGCAACAACTTCACAAAAATATATTTAAAAAATTTTTTCTTCTAGGGCGATTGTCGGCAACTCGACCTAACCTAGTCCGCTAACCAGAACTATGAGAATCAGTTTTCTAAAATAAAATGTGTTATTTAAAGGGCAAGTTCAAGGTAAAACTTTAAGAATCGACATGCAGTTGGCCTGGTGACTGCTCAAAACCCGTTCAATAGAAATGCAAGCTCTGTGTTGTTCAGGTGTGAGCGTTGATTATTATGGTAAAATAAGTTTTTAATCTGACTAAACATATTTTTATTTAACAGTAGTTTATGAGATACATTTTCCCAAGTGCGGTTTTGAGAAGACACGCTTCGAAAATTGTATGTACAAATTTAAAAAGTTAAAAAAATCAGTTAATGGGTAATGCACAGCCATAATTGTGTAAATCGTAGCAATCTGACACAGCATTAAAGAATCCTTATCAAAATTGCTGCTAGTGTCTACGAGTGACGAATGAGGGACATTCCGAGGCTATCGACTTGGTCACTTTCAAAATAGGGTTATTCACAAAGGCCTTTTCTAGAATAAGGCTCACAGGTTTGTAGACTTCAAAACACACAGATCCACTTTTCCCATTTCTGCTGACCCTTTCTCATTCAATGTGGAAGATGCCTCACCCCACCCCCACCTTCCCTTGTGTGCTTCAAATGAAGTTGATTATTCGTCACTGAAATTCTGAAATGAAGGCGAATTTCAGGGAGGTGAATGGAAAAACAGACACGCTTGGACAATTTATGTGAAAATTGCCCTTCACCTTCACTGAGATTACAAGGTTTTTCAATCATGAGCCTTTTTTTTTTTGGGGGGGGGAGTACCTATTTGTTATTAATAAAGTTTGTGTAGATTGTAATAGTTGCACTTTAAAAAAAATTGTAATCGCTTATTGTGGAATACTTGATGTGACTCAGTCTCATTTAGACTCTACCCTCTGCGGCCCCTGAATAATTTGAGTTTGAGACCTCTGGTCTTTAAGGTGAAAGGTGGATAATATGGTCTGAAGGGTCTAGAAAACAATACATTGCCATTTATATCTCTAAATGAACATTTTTATTTTTTTAATGAATTAATATCAGTGGTTACGAATTTTTTATAATGGAACTGAAAGATGAGATTAACATTGGCTTCACCTTTGACTTGTATTGCAAAATTCAGATAACTAGTCAACATTTCGAGGGTTTCCACCTTATTTCTCTGTTACAATCGCTTCCTCTTCAACTCTTCAGCCGTGTCACAGCTCGTCTCTTTTCCTATCCATTGTTACCCTTAACAGCATTATTCTGTCCTCTGACGGTTTTCTTGCCTGTTCTCCGATAGAGCTCCAACACGACTGTCCCCTAATGCTGTCCAGCTGTGTTCTAGCATGATTGTCCGCCTAATTGCCTTCTACCTGAGTTCCAGCACGGCTGTCCCACTACTGCTGTCCAGCTGTGCTCTAGCATGACTGTCTCCCTAGCAATGTCCAGCTGAGTTCTAGCACAAATGACCCTTACTTGTGTCACGCTGAGTTCTGATCTAGTTCCACTGACGCTCGGTTTTCATTATTCCCCCATTTAGTCTTGAAATCTTTGGGCATTACTTCCCAAGGTTTATATATGTATGTGTGTTGCTACGAATTGGTTCTGCATCCGGGTACTATGATTAACTTAACGCTTAATAATCTTAATATGAAAAGGTAGGGAGGGGGGTGGATGGAAGAAACTTCTGAACTGGTTGGGGAAAATAGAACAGTTGCATATTGTGTTAAGTTTTAAAGATGAAACAGCTCAATTTAGAAATTTCATAGTTAAATATAAAATACAAAAAAAACAATGTTTGCATTTTTTTATCCACACTGAAGATTCACCGACTGCTATTTAAGTTTGAAAATATTGTGAAGACCGTTGCAGACGAGCCTGGTTGTAAGGCTTTTCAAATCCTATAGACTTGGAGATGGACGGTTTTGACAATTGCTTGTAGTCCTCTAGACAAATATTTTAAATATTCAATAATTTAATATATATATATATATAGTAACTGGATGCTAGAAGTCGGAATGTTTTTTCTTGTTGTATTTTTAACTTTGGAATAAAAGCATTTCAAATTTCAAATATATTTAACTTTTAAAGTTATTTTAACTTTAAATAATTACATCCTTGCTTAACGTTAGTTGGAACGATAAGTATTCTATTTTAGGTCTCTTACCTTCCGTATTCGCCAGAAGTACCTTTAAATTAGTAACAGTAAGCGTCAAGTTGAAATTGTAACACATCTAAATTTTTTTTTTTCAAATAACATCCATTTATCAGGTGTGCCTTGAACGATATTAATGAACAGCATTGTTGTTGAAAATTTAAATTAAAATTTCAAGTATTAAAGGCAGACTTATCTCAAAGCCTTGGAAATGCATTTTATAATTATATTTAATGCAATTTGGAATAAACACCTTTTCAGCACCATGTTCTCCACCATGCTGTCTGATGAATTCGAACAGCAAATTATAACTGGTTTAGGCGGGCAGCGCGGATAACCGAAGGTGCTGTCAGTCGGCGGTTCGGAAAACCAAAGCGATTCTGTATTACAACCTACACGTGTATATGTGGCTTATTTCTAGTGATAAATCTGTGATTTTAAACAAAAGTGTATGTCTGAAAAGTGTTGTCTTAATGAACATTTTTTTTTTTTGTGAGTTGTCGGCTTCAGCGAGGCCGGGAAGATTTTCAAATGTACTCAAGGAGTGACGGCTACTTCTGATTTAAGTGTTAAACTATCGGTTAAACGCATACAAATTAATGACCCCCCACTTGAATGAAAAACAGTGTTTCATTAAAGGTGTTCAGCAAGTCTCGCATTTATTAGCATATCATTCAAATTATTACAGAGAAATATTATGGGAACCTTTTATTAAATGTTTAAAGAATCCTACATAAAGGTAATGCCTGCATGTATGCATAGCGAGAGAACGCATTACGACCTTAGTTCCAGTTAACTGGAGTCTTTATCATTTATGGCATGTTGAACTCTCTCCAATAAAAATGTGCATGGGGGAAAAATAGTACGTCAGTTCTAAGTTCCAGTTTCTTTACTATATATTCCTTGCTGGTTTTTGAAAGAGTTTATGATGTAAATTGTGTCTACAGTGAAGCCTATGACCAATAGATGACATACAGTGCAAGTTTCATTTAGGAGGAAAATATTTTTGGTAAATATAAAATAGGGGGATCAGACACTTCTAAATTTATTTTAAAAGAAAACTTCTCTTGACATATACACTCTATGAGCTCAAGTCTAAATAATATAAATGGTTAAGAAATTAAGTAGAAACTATCTCAGTCAATATAATTGTTAATTATAACCGTGCTGGACTGCGATAGAGCTTTATAATATATTAATTAGACACGAACAATTTGTTTCAATATAACAAGATATGTTCAGCTTTAACAATAATGTGACATAATATATAAGTAAACGTTTCGGCACATGCCATCATCAGTATAACAACAACACATTTACATAAGTATATATTAAATTTAAATAATAAATATACATATATCTTACGTAAAAAAGTAGAAAAAAAGGAGTTGGCCACAAATCAGACAAAAACAAAGTAAAAATGAAAGAAAAGAAATTGAAATAAAATGAGAAAATAAACAAACAGGAAAAATACATGGCAGCTACGTAATATTGTAGCTTTGGTTTATCCGAATCATGTACCAAATTTTGTTATTAATTTAATCTCCATATAGATCCTATCCGATCTATCACTAGTATAAAGTATACTCGTAACTGCAATGCCTAAAATTCCATTATCGTTAGGGTATAGAAAAGTTTTGAGATTGGACAAAGAGCTTGTTTCTTTATGTTGTAGAGGTGTTCTCTAAACCAGTCTCCAAAGCGACGACCTGTCTCTCATAGGTATAATTTAAAACCCTTTTCACAGTGGATGGTGAAAATCATGTTGCGACTTGTGCAGGTAAAGCCATCTTTTATTCTGAATGTTTCCAGAAGGAAAGTGATCTTATTAACTTCAATCAATAGGGACGTGTGTTACAACGGCTACGGTTGCAAATTTTGGTGTCTTTATGTGCTTTTATAGCACGGAGGTGGCTTCTAAATAGCATTTCCCTAAGGCTCTTGTCACTCCAGAAAGCGACAAAAGGGGAATTTTTCTGAGAATCTCTTAGGTGACAGGCTCTGCCTTAAGAATCGAGCTGTATTTCAGAAAAAGAAATTGGCTTTTAGGTTATGAAAAGTTAATATCAATTTAGACCTATCCCCAGTGTCAGAATGAGTCACTTTAAAGGAAGCCTCTCTAGTCAAACCTTGAACTCTAGCGACTCATCATTGCTTCATATTCTTCTCAGTCTCAGCAACTGAGAAAAAAGGGATGGCGTTTTGACACGATTGAGCATGGAATGATGAATATAGTAAGAAACTTTGACTGTCTGTTTTCTTGTAGAGAGGGAGGTAGATATGTTGTTCTCGTTAAGGTTAATTTTTAAATCCAAAAAATTGATAGTACTTTTATGGATCATTGAAGTGGATCTGTGTTGGATAACTTGTCCAATGAAGTCAATAAAATTTTCTAGGTGTTTTATGTTCATGTTGGTAATGTCTATGCAGTCATCTATGTATGTCTTGCAGTATTCTGGGAAGGGACCATTGTAGTGCACTCCCCAGAGATGTTCCAAATGGCCCATAAATAGATATGCATAGCTTGGTCCCAATTTTGTTTCCATAGTAACATCACTGATCTGAAAAAAAAATCGCCATTGAATTCAATCGAGTTAAGCTGTAAGGCCAGTTCTGTCAAACGTACCAGGGGAATTTAAATCTTGTCATTTCAAAGCGGATTATTCATTCGGTCTTTTTTCTGTACTTTATTCATCTGTGAAAAATCTTATTTATATTAAAATTATAAATCTATTTATAATTTACACATATATATATATCAATAATAATATCTGTTTTTATATATAATAATAAATGTATATCCACGTCATTTAGGAAATTAACGAAACCATAATGAAAATTTATTTTTTTGAAATTCTTAACTTAGAGCTGCAAAAGTTGATGATATAACGTGTTTTAACTGAATACAATTGTTGAACTATGCAAAGCTCAAATTGTTTTAAGCCATGTTATATCAGGCCGATTCTTTAATTAACAATTTATGCAATGGCGTAAAACGAAAATTCCAACTTCAATCTTTATAACATGTCACACTAATAAAGGTAAATACTCAATAAGGGCTGAGAGTCAATCTCTTAGAGCCCTGGACATGATTTCTACGGCGCGCTTCATCTGCCGAGCGCTTCCGTAAAGGAGATCATTAAGGCAGGCCTCCGGATTCCTACCGTCGGCCCCCGTCCCACTGTCCGGACACGTGACAACCAAGTGGGCTACTGTCTCCTCTTCAAGTCCACAAAATCGGCACAAAAGTTCCCTTCTGTTGTCGAGTCGGTGGAGATAACTGCGCGTAGCGCAGTGCCCAGTTCTCATCTGCGTGATAAGGCTTTGTTCTCCACGACTAAGCTCCCACCATGGGTCGCTTTTGCTCGGTCGCTGAAATTCCCGGTAAAACTGTCGTCCAGTAGTGGCCGTGTCCCACTTTCCAAGCCATTTTCTCCTGAAATGTTCTTTCAACCAGGCAGTGACTCCGAGCTGAGTCATGGGTTTGTCTGGTTGAGGTAGGGCTGCGCCTTCTTGGGCTAAGAAATCGGCCCTGTCAGGAAGCGACGCCTCTAAGCGCGAAGTGATAAGCTGGAAGACTACCTTAGGGCCATGTGCATGGATGGAGCCTACTGTCTCCAAAATGGCAGTGATCTTAGTCGAGCCCACCGATCTCTCCCCCATGTGTTCGAGAGCAGAACGAGAGTCGGTGAAGACCACAACGTCCGGGAAGGACTTTCGTTTAGCTAGCCGTTGGTTCAACCTCTTGAGAGCTACCAGTATCGCCTCAATTTCTGCATCGAGGCTCGTTGCATTCCTACCGCATGGGCCTGATAGCTCCTCGGGTGGAGCTATCTCTGCGGGATACTGGATAAGGACACCGTAGCCGCTACGTTTTTCCTCCGTGAAACATGAGCCGTCTGTAAAGACTTTAACCAAGCTATTCGGGTAGGTGTCAATCGTGCGTTGTACAGCCTCTGATGGGTCTAATTGAGGACTGCCTTCGCTGGCTTTGGAATCAACCATTTCCAGTCGAATGTCCGGCAGGGGAAGACTTTTGTGTGGCCCCCGCGCGGGGATCACTTTCACTTTTTCCCTGTTTCTGGGCAGAAGAACGTCTTTTTCAAGACTGTGAACCATGTCCATGAAGGATGGTCGCTTCAATCTGGACTTTTTCTCCCATTCGTCTTGTAATTTGAAACAGGGATCCTTTCTGTCCATGCGGCGGTAACGCTCTACCGTCGCAAGGACAGCCTTCTCCCGCCGAACCTCCAGCGGTTCGACATTGGAGATGATCTCTACCGCCGCCGTGGGTGTGGTCCGTATCGCCCCGCATACAAACCTCAGAGCACGGTTTTGGATGCGGTCCAGTTCCTCTAAAGCCGTATGGCTTGCGAAGGCCAGGACGGGCAAACTGTAGTCCATTGTTCCTCTCACACTGCTAAGGTAGAGCGACCTTAACAGGCTTGCGTCTGCACCCCATCTGGTGCACGCCAGCTTTTTCACCAAGCCCAATTTTTGTGAAGCCTTGGCGCATAGTTCGTGTACGTGGTGATGGAGTCGGAGTTTCTGATCCAACTTAATCCCCAGGTAAACTGGAGTCCTGTCCCATACCAAATCTTTCCCATTTATGGAGAGTTTAATATCGGCCTCAAGCACCTTTCTTCCATTAGTGAACTTAGAGTAGACCGTCTTCTCAGTGTTCACAACCATTTTCCACCGTCTCGCATAGTCCTCGATGCTACGGAGATCGTTTTGCAGCCGGTTCTGCAAGTGGTTGATGTTTGGCCCCGAAGTCCAGATTACTAAATCATCAGCGAACATGGCATTATCGGACACTAATCCCTCTTGCAAGTCATAGACATAAGCCAAGAACAAGGTGCAGCTGAGGGCAGACCCCTGGGGGAGTCCGTCCTCTAGAGCAAGCCGCTTCGATAGACTATTGCCAACCCGTGTGACAATATATCTGTCCTTGAGAAAGTCCGTCACCCACCCGGACATGTTTCCAGTGACACCCAACTTCTGGAATTTATGCATGAGGCCAACGCGCCACACGCGGTCATATGCTTGCTTGAGATCAAAGAAAATTGCCAACGAATGATTTTTCTTCTGGAGTTCATTGGTCATAGACTGAACAAGACGGACCACCTGGTCCATGGGTTGCCTACCCTTAAGGAAGCCACCTTGCGTCGGTGGTAGGTGCTTTCCACTCTCCAAAAACCAGTAGAGTCGTCCATTCACCATTCGCTCGGCCACTTTGCCCACACAGGACGTTAGCGATATTGGCCTGTAGCTACCTGGTAAATGGCCTGGTTTTCCCTCCTTTGGTACGGGAACCACTATGGCCTGCTTCCACACTTTCGGTAAAATACCTGTAGTCCAAGTTCGGTTAATGAGAGCCATAGCGATATTGGCCTGTAGCTACCTGGTAAATGGCCTGGTTTTCCCTCCTTTGGTACGGGAACCACTATGGCCTGCTTCCACACTTTCGGTAAAATACCTGTAGTCCAAGTTCGGTTAATGAGAGCCAGCAGAAGTTCTCTCCCCAGTTTACCCAGGTGGGTTAACATTTCGTTGTGAACTTTGTCTGGGCCTGGTGCTTTCGCCGACGAGCACTTTTTGAGCGCGTTTTGCAATTCTTCCATTGTGAAGGGAACTGTGAATATCTCAGGGTGGGGTCCAGTACGCTGGATACGAGCTCCCCTTTTCTTCAGACGGCGAATTTCCTTATGCTCCGGGGTCTCTTTCGACACTTTGGCTTCGTTGTTCACTGCGGCAAAGTGAACATTCAGCACATTGGCTCTTTCCTTGTCGCTCGCCACGACACCTTTGTCTGATAGTAATGATTGCGGGTTTTTGGCCTTACCCGCACCAGAGAGACTTCCGAGCAGATTCCACACCTTCCCACCGTCTAGAAGATTGAGTTTTTCACACGTGCTAACCCACTTCGACTTTTTCGCCTTTTGAGTAGCTGCTCGGACTTTAGCCGTAAGGTGATTGTAGCCGGCACGAGCAGCCGGTGTTTTCTTCCTCGCGGCTTCTTTCCGAGCTTTTGCCCTTCGTTCCACGAGTTTTGCAAGCTCTTTGTTCCAAAAAGGCTTGTACGGTCGCTTCCCGGTCGTTCTCGGGATCGTCACACGGGCGACCTCTAGGAGGGCGCCATTAAACTTCTCGAAAGCAACATCTAAGTCTGAGTCGGCCACGTCGACTGCAATTAGTCCGAGCTTGGTCTCGCACTGACTTTGGAAATTTTGCCAGTTGGCTCTGCGAAAGAGCCAGTGGCGTTTGTCGCACTTGGTTTTGGCCTGTCCCAAGTCAACCCTAAGCAGTATGGGCAGATGGTCGCTGCCAATATCATTAAGGACACTAAGGACCTGATGTCCCGCGAGATCAGCGGACACGAGCGTCAGGTCTGGCCTGGACTCCGTTCCGTGGCCGTAATGGAGAAGAGTGGGCTTGCTCTTCTCGTCTTGGAGCCTGATAAGGTTGGTCTCGAGACAAACCTCTTCCACGTGCTTACCAGAGCCGTTTCGCTCTGAATAACCCCACATGGGGGATTTGGCATTGAAATCTCCTGCAATTATAGTCCGTTTAAAGATCGTCTCCCCGTGGGTGGGGATCGTGATCACATTGCTTGGAGAATTGTAAATGTTCGTCACGGCGAACGTTTTCCCACACTTGGTGACCTTTACTGACAGGGTGTCAGTATTTGCGTAACGCTTACACTCAATGATCTCCACCGTGAGATCATTGCGCACCGCTGTGGCAATGTCTTGGCATCGGCCACACTTGCAATGGTATAGCGAGTAACCAGTGATGTGAAACGGCTTCCCGTGAAGCATTGTTTCTTGGAACAGTCCTACATCCACGCCGTGCTCGTGGAGTAGTTTGGTTACCTCGTGTGACTTTTGCCTGATTCCACACACATTCAATTGTAACACAACCAGGGAATATTTAAGGTGTCCCGTGCCACCTTTTCGTTCTCGACCAGTCACTTGTTGGCCTCGCACGCGCCTGTCAAGCGTCACACGTGCGAGAGGGGACGCCCTCCCCAAGGGGACATCCGCGGGGAGAGGATGCAGTCCACGCACCACACCTGTAGCTTTACTCGGTCCCACCCAGTCTCCCGACAGTGGGTATCGAGGGCGTTTTGAGGAAGCCACGGTCGGAGGGGAAGGATCCACAGGTTCGGGGGGGTCAGCTTGGACGCAATTACTATCTAAACTGTACACCATGAGTAATAGTGGTTTGAGCAAAATATCTTCCTCCCAGTGAAAGAGGGCTTTGCGTCGCCCCCCCCCCCTAGCTCATTGGGTCCTTCGATAGGGACAGTGTGATCTTTAGCTTCAGGGAGCACGCCCTATACTAGTCTGTTACGCCACGAAGAGGCAGATCACGTGTACACCACTCGAGCAAAGTGGTGCTGGTTTCCCCCAGCAAGAGCCGACCGGGGGGGAAACCAAACAGAACATGTCACACTAAGCGATTCTATTTAAACAGATTGCAGAGACCACCTATGAAGCAGTGTGTGAAGGATTTTCTCCTATTTTTGTAACTCCTTAATACAAAATCTGTGTTCTTAAATACTATTTTCGTTTTCATTGATCTGGTACATTTCGGAATTATGCTACGTCATTAACAAACCAATTCAATAATATAATGTTAAGACCGAGTCACAAATATTTCAGAAAGTTTTAAGCCGTAAAAAAAATTAATAATCTTTTTTTGAGATCATCAATAAAAAAAATTTTTAAACATTTTTACAGTATTGAGGTTCTCAAAATTTTAAATGCTACAAGTGAATATTTTGTAATTATTTTTGCAATTTTTTGCTATCCAACAGATAAAATCATGTTTTCCGATACAGTTTTGGAACTCAATGTGACGTCACTGGCGGTATTCTTCATTGTCATTGTGTTGTCATGGTACTGGCTAACAAAAAGTCCCAAGAACTTCCCTCCATCACCCGGCCTGGCCTTACCTTTTATAGGTCACTTGCATCTGATAGGCTCTAATCCAAGACAGCAATTCAAGGAATGGAATAAAACTCTGGGTGATATTTTCAGCCTAAAGATGGGTAGCCAGCAGGTCGTGGTAGTGAACGGCTTTGACCTCATTAAAGAAGCGCTTGCAAAAAAGGGTGATTCATTTTCTGGGAGACCGGTTGACGATTTTATGATTGCACATTTTCCTCGAAGGAGAAATGGAATCGTCTTTTCATCTGGAGCATATTGGAAAGCTCAAAGGTCAACTGGACTAACTATATTACGCAATCTTGGAATGGGTAAAAATATCTTGGCCGAAAAAATTTCGGAAGAATTAATATTTTTAGTTGATGAGATCATTTCAACGAACGGCGGGCCAGTTGACTTGAGAACAATTATATACCCCAGCGTTTCCAATATTATATGTTCATTAATTTTTGGCAAAAGATTTGATAAAAATGATCAAAGATTCCTGAAGCTCCTCTCTCTATTAAACACATTTGTACATCTTTTTAACGGAGTCACTCTCATCAACTTTTGGCATTTTTTAAAGTATATACCATTTGATCCGTTTCAGGGTAACACTATGATAGAAGCCCTTAAAGGGCTTGAAGAATTCGCAAATGAAATGGTCCAGGAGGTTTCAAAAAATCGTGGCGAAAGTAATTCAGATAACTTTATTGCTGCTTATCTTGACGAAATAAAAAAACACAAATCTGCCGGCCAATCAACTCACATGGACACAATTAACCTAGCAGATTGTGTCAATGACTTATTTGGAGCAGGGACGGAAACAACCAGCACTACCTTGTTGTGGTGTATTCTGTACTCGATCCACTTTCCAGATATCCAGGAGAAAGTCCACAAGGAGATTGTTGAACAGATTGGAACCGACAGAGCACCATCGGTAAATGACAGGTCGCATTTAAAATATTTGAATGCCTACATAATGGAGACCCAGAGATTGGCCAGCATCGTACCTTTTAATGTGGTCCACTTGTGTACAAAGGAGGCGACAATCGGAGGATATTTAATCCCCGAAGGGACGTCAGTGATCCCCAATCTTGATTCCGTTCTTCACAACGCTGCAATTTGGGGGGATCCTCAAACCTTTAGACCAGAAAGGTTCATTGATGCCCTGGGAAATCTGAAAACACCAGAAGAGCTGATTCCTTTTTCTATTGGTAAACGAGTTTGTATTGGTGAGGCGTTAGCTAAAATGGAACTGTTCCTGTACATAGCAAATTTGTTTCAGAGATTCCAGTTTGTTCCCGTTGACCCCAAAAAATTACCTCCTCTATTGGAAGTGTTTGGCATCACAACACCACCAGAGCCTTATGAAATTAAATGTGTGCAAAGAACGTTAGAGAAATAGTTTATTTATCACAAAACAAATTTCTAAGTGAGATTTGTAATTTTTTCAAAAATCAAAATGATAATTTTTGTTCATGTTTTTTTCATGTCATAGATTTTTTTAAAATTTAAAATAATATGTATCACCCTAATTCAAATATTTTTGAAATGCTGCTTTTCGTATTTTATTTAGTATTGTATTTTAATTAAATAAATCAAAGTCCTATTAAATAAAATAAACATTTGTTTCATATCTCCTGTCAGATAAAACATATGATTAAAACAAAGTGGAAAAAAACAACTTTCGAGTGTCCGTTTATTTCAAATAGTATATGTGATCTATTGACTCTTTATTCCTGTTCTTTAATTCTTATTGGAAAATAAAACACGACATTTTTGGGTTATTCAAAACTGGAGAATAGAGCCTATGTATAACTTATAACAGATTTGTCTGAAGTGAAGTCATACAATCCCATTAATTATAGGTAGGAAATCATAATCATAAATACACGACAAAATGAAGAGGTTTTCTTGAAAAGAAAATACTTTTAAGTTGATTCAAATCTTGTTTGAGCGTCCATTTCTTTTTATTGCTCGTCAGAAATGCTTAGCCATAAAAAAGTTTAAAAATAACTAATTCATAAATACCAAAAAAATGACGTATTTTTTTTTTTTGGCTAGCATCCGCCCACGATTGTGTCAACTTCGCAGGACGAAATACACAAGGCCTGGTATTATTAAATTTTAGGATTATTAGCTGGTTCCCTACACAGAAAAATTTCCTCTCTCCACGACGCTGGATAATCCCAGGGAACATCATATGTCATATGTGGATGATACAGCTTGGCAAACAAAGATATATAAATAAGACAATGTACGGATAATTATTTATTGTTTTTGATCATCCAGTGAATTAATCACAACTTGATCAGGTGCATTGACGACCGAGGGAATTTTCTCAATTGGGTGGCACGGNATTAATTAGGGTTTTTGGTGTGTTTCTTTTGCAAACATAAAACAGTCATTAAAAAATAAATATCCATTTCTATACATAAATTATTAAGCTTATAATTTAAACTATACAACCAATAGACCCACACATTTCTTGATATTCTTCAATGTCAATTTTTGAAAAGGAATTGTCATTTCCAAATATTTCATTACTTTCTGCATAAACCCTTCCTTATAAATAGGGTCAATGTAATTGTCTGACATGGTGTTTTTTTTTTTTTTTGCAATGGTTAGACATAAGGGTCAAGGTAATCGTTTGACATAGGAGTCAACGTAATGGTTGGAAATAGGGGTTCAACAAAGTACATAAATTATAGTGCTGTATGTGTATATTGAAAACAAATCATCAGCCCATCTTGACCAGATAAGTGGGTCAAGGTCAGTTGACTTTCCCGCCGCAGCTCTATATTCTTTAAAAAAAATCTCTTTTAGATAAGCAAGGATAAATTTATCTGGTTAATTTTTCATCGAACTCTTTCGTCATGGATGGCATTGTTACTTAGTAGCGAATCTGGTGACCACAAGTGTCGCGACCCGTGAGTGACTTCTTTCTTTCACCATATTCCTTTACACATTCATACGTGACATCGAATTTAACAAAAGTCCCTTTTTCCAATAGCAATGTAAACTTTAATCCAGGAAAATATATATATATTAGGCTGTGCATTGAATCAAACACATGTATAAAGCAGCTCACTAGAAGTATAGAAGAATAGACTACAACCTTATTCCAAAATGTTCTCACACCAACTGTCATATGAATAGCACGTACACAAGAGACAGGACTATAGGCAATGCGTCACATCTACAATCAAAAGACGTCACGGTGCGTCACAAGCCGAAAGACGGGAAAAAACCCTTTAATGAATTAAGCTAAAGCAGACTGCAGTATTCGGTGCGCAACAATAATAATGATAATAATAAGTGGTCTCATATACCATTACCCACCCCCGAAAACAGGCATAGCACCATAAAAACACCAGTTGGGAGCGAACTCCTAGGATGGTTGATGCAGAGTCAAGATACCGCATGTGTTTTGCAAACAATCTGAACGAGCCCCATCGATTTTCTTCATTTCATGATTATGTATTTTTTAGTATGAGCTATTTATAATTTCCGTATGCGTTCCTATACCATTCATGTGATTGCGATAAAACTTTGGTGCGTTGTTGTTTGCACGTTCGCAAAAGGTTTCTGAATGAGGACAACCATTTTACAATATTTCATTGGGGACGGGGGGCTGTAAATTCGTTTTTTCCCCTCACATGGGCTATGTAAACACTATTTCAAATAGAGCTATAGCATAGGTTTTATGGAATTGAATCAAATGCAAACTGTGACATTGCAGTTTGCATGTGATATAATAAGTAAGTTTCTGAATTAGTACATCCATTTTACAATATTCCGTTTCGGGCTTGGGGGGGGGGGGGGGCCACTTTTTTTTATGTGTGCTAAATGAGCTATATAAATTACATTTCAAACACAGCTATTTCATGGGTGGATCAATCGCTACGAGTGTGCGGACTAACTTTTGAACACCCATGCTTTTCACATGGACAGCTGTGTGTGGCCTGCTCACGTGGACAGCTGTGTGTGGCCTGCTCACGTGGACAGCTGTGTGTGGCCTGCTCACGTAGACAGCTGTGTTTAGCCTGCTCACGTAGACAGCTGTGTTTAGCCTGCTCACGTGGACAGCTGTGTGTGGCCTGCTCACATGTACAACTGTGTGTGGCCTGCTCCCATGGACAACTGTGTGTGGCCCGCTCACATGGACAGTTGTGTGTGGCCGGCTCACGCTTCAAAAAAAATTCTAATTAATTCTAATCGCAAAGTGCATGTCATTATTATCATTTTAATTTTTAAAATATGAAATTTTAAAAGATATGAACAAATTTCGGATTTTGATTTGAATACGAAAACTTATGCACGATACATATACAAAAAAAAAACCCAGATAATTGGATGAAAAAGAAAAATAGTAACTGAGCGAATTTTTAAAATATTTTACAACTTTAAAAAAGTTATAAATACAAAATAATATTGTATTTTTTAAAAATGTATAATTAAATGAATAAGTAACAAATATGAACAAATAAACGCTTTTAACGGGATACTGTAATACGTTGCTTTAAAGTGTTATTCCTTATTGAATAGGAAATCGAACAATTTATAATTTTCTTTCCACACATTTTACTTTATAAGGCACCGGTGGTGCTGTCAGACCAAATACGTCAACAAGAGGAGGCAAATTTTGGGGGTCAACAGGAACAAACTGGAATCTCTGAAACAAATTTGCCATGTACAGAAATAGTTCCATTTGGGCCATAGCCTCACCAATACAAACTCTTTTACCAATAGAAAAAGGGATTAGCTCTTCTGGTGTTTTCAGACTTCCATGAGCATCAATGAACCTTTCTGGCCTAAAGGTTTGAGGATCCCCCCAAATATCAACGTTGTGAAGAACGGAATCAAGACTGGTAATGACTGACGTCCCTTCGGGAATTGAATATCCTCCGATTGTCGCCTCCTTTGTACACAGGTGGATCACACTAAAAGGCACGATGCTGGCCAATCTCAGGGTCTCCATTATGTAAGCATTTAAATATTTTAAATGCGACCTGTCATTTACCGATGGTGATCTGTCGGTTCCAATCTGTTCAACAATCTCCTTGTGGACTTTCTCCTGGATATCTGGAAAGTGGATCGAGTACAGAATACACCATAAAGTAGTATTGCTAGTTGTTTCAGTCCCTGCTGAAAATAAGTCATCAATGGTACGGGCCAGGCTCACGGTGTCCAGGTAAGTGGACTGTCCGGCTGATTTCTGCTTTTTTAATTCGTCAAGATAAGCAACAATAAAGTTATCTGAATTGTTTTCACCACGATTTTGTGAAACCTCTTGCACCATTTCATTTGCAAATTCTTCCAGGCCTGTAAGAGCTTTAATCAGTTCTTGACCTTTAAATGGATCAAATGGTACATACTTTAAAAAATGCCAAAAGTTGATGATGGTGATACCGTTAGTAACTTGTATCCAGATCGCTAAAAGATCCATAAGTTTTAGGAATTTCTCATATTTTTTATCAAATCGTTTTCCAAAAATCAATGAACATATAATATTGGAAACGCTGGGGTATATAAGTGTCTTCAAGTCAACAGGATGGCCGTTCGTTGAAATGATCTCATCAACTAAAAGTGTTAATTCTTCCGAAATTGTTTCACCCAAGACATTTTTACCCATTCCAAGGTTTCTTAAAATGGTAATTCCGGTTGATCTCTGAGCTTTCCAATGTGCTCCAGATGAAAAGGAGATTCCCTTTCTTCTTTGAAGAAAATTTGCATTCATAAAATCGTCCAGCGGTCTCCCAGAAAATGAATCGCCTTTTTTCGCGAGCGCTTCTTTAATGAGGTCAAGGCCGTTCAATACCACGACCTGCTTGCTTCCCATCTTCAGGCTGAAAATATCACCCATTTTTGTGTTCCATTCTTTGAATTGCTGTCTTGGATTAGAGCCTATTAGATGCAAGTGACCTATAAAAGGTAATGCAAGCCCAGGTGATGGAGGGAAGTTCTTCGGACGTTTTGTGAGCCAGTACCACGACAGCACAATCACAATGAAGAATATCAACAGTGATGTCACATTAAGTCCCAAAGCTGTATCGGACAACATGATTGTATCTGTTGGATAGAAAGATATATTTTTAAATCAAAACAAATATTATTTTCGGCACTAAATTTTAAAAAAAAATTGAGATATTCAAATACTTTTATATATTCTCATTTATTTCATGATCTCAAACAAAATTTTATAATAAATTAAGCAGCTTTACAGCTTGCTGAAATAGTTTTATCTGGGACCTAAGTATTTTTTTTTTCTCCAATAACGACGTTTTATAATTACCAAAATTACCAAAGCCATAAAACAAATAATGATCTTTGTAAACCACCATTTTGTTTTTATTGTTATATATACAATAAGTAAAGTATCTTTTTGACCCACTGCTTGGCTTATGGTCACCACAATCTTTTAAGATATAACGGCTTTTTTTGTGGCGCATTTTACAGATTGAAATCAGAACATTTTGTTTCACTCCGTTATTGAAATTGTAAAGTAAATTGAGAATCGGCCTTATGCTTGAAAGTTGCTTAAATGGATATGTTTCTTGTGTTTTGTGGCATCGCCTTATTTTAAATATTGAAAATTAAAAATTTAATTTCATACCTTAATATAAATTCTAATTTAAAAAATGGAATAATTAGACCATGAAAAAAAAAAAAAAAACCCACCAACAACAACAAAAAACATGTCTCTGCACTTACTTTAACCTTTGTAACGTTAAACGACGTTATACCCAAAAAAATTACCCCTTAAATATTGAAAATTAAAAATTTAATTTCATACCTTAAAATAAATTCTAATTTAAAAAATGGAATAATTAAACCATGAAAAAAAAAAAAAAACCCACCAACAACAACAAAAAACATGTCTCTGCACTTACTTTAACCTTTGTAACGTTAAACGACGTTATACCCAAAAAAATTACCCCCAAAAAATGTTTCATTGTATGTTAAAACTTTCAAAATGTTGTTAAGTTCCTAAATAATTTGGATAGACAGATAGACTAGTTATTTTTATATATACCAAGACTTCTTGATATCGATATTATATATATATATATATATATATATATATATAGATATCATATTATATTATATATTATATTATAAATTATATTATTTATTATATAACATTGTACATATATGTACATTTTATATTGGCAGTTATTATAAATGATATTTACGCGCAAATGCATACTAAAACGGGCAAGAAATAGAGCGCTTTAAAATAACAAGCCTCAACGTGATGAAACGTTAGTGAGAGTAAGATCATTCCTACTATTCATTTACCATTTTATTGATTTAGAATTAGCTCACAAATTGTGTATTTCATGTTTATTTGTTATTTCATTTTTTTTTAAAATCTGAAAACTATAACAATGTTTAATCGAACTACTTTATATTTACCAGTATTGTTTTCATGCTAAATGAAACGTGTTCAGTGTGTTATTCACTATTTATAGACCTCACTGCAGCAAAATAAAATTTCATTAATTAAAATAACTTGTTCCTAGGACACATTTTTTTTTTTTTAGGGAAAGATTACAACATGTAATAAATGGAAAAGATATCCGGCAAGACAGGTGTTATGCTTACTTTAGTTAACCTTTCACAATGGTTCTAACTTCGATCTCTAAATATCTGTGTGTGCATTATTTTAAAAGAGATCTATCTCAAAAAATCAGTGAAACGTTGCATTATGACGTGTCCAAAGGCACGCCACAACTCAGTTCACAAAAATAAAAAAAAGTGCGAATTATATCTCACTAGATAGAGCCCGCCAAACATTGGGGGCGTGAACTTTCCATCTACTAAAGTTACCTGACAAAACATGAACTCAAGTAATGCACATTTAAGAATCCCAATATTTGCTACAACACCCCCCCCCCCCATAATACTTCACCGCACACTTTT
>CAXITT010000230.1:671255-694663 GCA_964033795.1 Lymnaea stagnalis | reverse complement strand
TATAAATAGTAATTTGTTGTTCTCCCTTTCACTTCCTGTTTGATTATAGTTTTTACCTTATTGAAACATTACGTCTTTTTTTTTTTTTTAGAAAACCATGTTAATTGAAGCTGACATTTCAATTGTTTAAATCTCAGTCCAAATTGTTCTGACACCTCTTTTAAAACATTTTTTTTTTCGTTCACTAACAAATAATAAAAAATAAAATTCAATTTTTTGAGTCTTTTTTTCTCCTTTAAATTTCCAATTTCTGACAACAAGTTCCTAACACATAAACAATTTCACTTCAAGGTTAACCTGCAGACATGCACCGTTGATCTACGGCTGCACGCGTTCAAGATGCTGGGGTTTCCAGTCCTTGCGCATTCTTGTGACCCGCTATTAAAATGTTAACATTGCAGACCGGTGATTTAGTACTCCTGGGCGTGAGGCCAGTCCGCAAACCGCCACTGTGAGAACCACTGTGTTTATATAACAATTAGTGCTAAAAGGGCAAGTTTAAGTTTTTGACCTAAGAAACTGGAGCGCAGTTGACGTAGACATGGTGAGGTCACATAACATGATCTCTGGTATAGCAGAACCCTAAGTGATTTTAAAAAAAAAAAAATTTTTTGAATAGAAAGAAAATGTTCAAGTGGAACTTTTGATTCAAAGGGAAAAAGAACAAGAATAAATAACAAGTAGCAGCTGGGTCAGATCAATATCAGAATATAAATACTTCTTGAATCATTATCATATACACGTGTTGTTGTTGTTTTTTTTAATTAATGTCTTTTTAGTATTTCCTGTTTAGACACATATATAATAGTTGTTTTTGGACGATTGGGTTTGATCACTGCGAGTTCACGTTACCAATTTGTATACAGATTATCGAGTTAAAACTCATCAAAAACATAACACCCCGTCTCCAGTGGGAGGCCCGTGACTCGAATGCGTATCAACAGCGCCTTCCTCTTAGTCGTTGACGTAGCTAGGGCTGCTGCTATCCGATGCGGTAAACTCATGGGTGTCAGCCCCTCAACTTTTCCCCCTGACTTTGACGATGGATTTCTTCTTGTTGAAATAAGTACACAGTGTAAACGCATGGCATCCTTCCGTCTCCGCGAAACGATGGAGTGACTATGTAGTCCTACACTTCGACGAGTGGCTCACTGGGCCAGACCTAGAATGATAATCTCGACTGCATTTCTCGCAGAAGAATATTGATTCCTGGTGAGATCTTGACTTCTGTACTGTTCTTTTTGTTGTAAGGGACTCGTTTCGCGTATCTTCTGTCTTTTTTACTCCTCATACACTGCTGTTCGCCAGCTGGAACGTTATTCGGCAATAAGCTCCCATTCGTTGTTTTCAATATTGGCTTTCCTTATGCTCCTTTTCCAAACGTCCATAAATATCAGACGTGGCCATCCCTTAAGTCTTGTCACTTCTGCCAACTCTCCATACAGCAGCATCTTTGGGATACGGCCTTCCTCCATTCTCCTTACTTGGCCTAACCAGTGAAGGCACCTCTTGCTAAGAAAGGAGAACATGCTAAACATGTGTGCACGGTCCAAGACCTCCTTGTTAGGCACCTTGTCCTGCCATCAAATGCGTAAAATGCGACGTAGACATCTTTGAAGGAAGCTGATGAATTTCAGCTCCTGACTGGTATATGTGGGTCACACATCGCTACCATATAGGAGCACACTAAGCACACATGCCTGAAAGACACTTACTTTTGTTTTATCAGTTAGACTGAGATTATTCCACACCTGCGTATTCAGTTTATCCATAGCTGCTGCTGCTTTTGCGATCCTGATATTTATCGCCTCATCAACGGAGAGAGAACTAGAAATTTTTGATCCAAGGTATGTGAAATGCTCAACAACCGAAAGATTATGACCCTCAGTAGATATGATTGGAGGGGACGGTGCTTCTTGCATCATTAAATGTGTTTTCTTTAGACTACTCGAAAGTCCAAACTCTTTTCAAGATTGTGATAGACCATTAACAAGCCACTGAAGACCTTTTTCTGTGTGAGATGTTAAGGCGACATCGTCTGCGACCAGCAGTTCACGAATCAGCACCTTTTTTAATTTAGTCTTTGCACAAAGGCAGGCGATTTTGAACAGCCTACCATCAGATCTGGTATGGACGTACAGGCCATCTTCACAGTCCCTGAAGGCCAATTGTTACCGTGTAACAATGACAAAAACAAAAGCAATTTAATTTAAGGCTATGAAGTAAATGCATCTCAGAACCGAAACAACGTTAAGTTATAGCTAATTTTACATTAAATTTCCGTTATAAATTTTTTCCTTTTCTGTTGTTTAATGGTGCAAACCTGTCAATCACTTTATCAAAATCAAAATCCTTCACCGTATCACTTTCAATTAATAGTAGAGCCAGATAAGAAAGCCTTGACCGTCCCATGGTGGATCGTAAATAGTTTTTGATAAATCTTAGCTTTGAAAAGCTTGGCTAACATGAAGCCACAGACACACAGATCCCAAGAAAACTTTTAGCGCTTAGCGGGTGTATTGGAAGAGATTCTAGGAAGTCCCAGTCATCTATGAATTTCAAAACATCAAATACTGAATAGTCCAAAGCTTTGTGAAATTTAATATCAGCTGCCTTTAGATGTCTTCTGAGCCATTAAAATTTCTTCTTAAAGTTCATCTTCTAAAAACTCATCATAGAAAGAGGTTAGTTTTTGGAACGGACACCAAAAACTCTCCTTCAATTGCTAATAGTAGACTCTTGGGTTGAACGACCCCCAAACATATCTGCCACTTACTTGATCGCTGATGATCTGGTCTTAGGTTCAGAATGAAAGAATCTACCTACTGACTTCTTTAAAACAAGTAGAGCCCAGCATGTATTAATTAGTATTGTTCTCCTGCAATTCTCTTCCCTTTAAAATTCTCTCTACCGAAAGTCCATGTTGGTATGATTTAAAGGTGCCTTTTTAATAGAATGTTGCACCAAGTGACGCAGATATTGCTATCTCTCATATATATTACGCTTCTGGTATGACGCTTGACTGCTTCCATTCCAGCTGCTTTCTAAAAAGCGGGTTGCTTATCTTTCAGCGTATTTGGTAATGAGATTATTTTCCTAGCTTTTTTCATAAGCTTTGTATTTTGTGACGTATATTTGGGTATGGGAAATGACGCTGTTTCCTGAAATCGCGCAAAATATAATTCACGATAACTAAGGCATGCTAAATTTTGTTCTTTGTTTTTTTTTAAATAACGCAAATGCTTTTGGTGCGTAATATTTTCTTTTCTTTTAAGAAAATGAAATCGTCTCAATTTAAATATGGTTTCATTAATTTTCGGTTCAAAAGTGGTTGGGACAATCGAATATTAATATAGGTCATGGGCGTGAAATAAAAAGAGTGCATTGACTCTCCATGGAAGAGAGGGGTGAAGAACACATTGGGATTCTTAAATGTGCATTACTTGAGTTCATTTTTTGTCAATTAACTTTAGTACATGGGAAATTCACGCATTGCTGTCGTTAATGTTTGGCGAGCTATAACAAGTGTAAGATGAAAAGGTAGCATGAAAAAATCCTTGTGCTGTATAACGAAAACATTATTTTTTTTTTAGTTTTTCTGGATTTTGATTTATTTTGTTTCCAACAAATTTCTTTTTTAAATTTAAATTAATTTATCTTAATTATTAAAAGATGTTAGGAAATGTTGTAAAATATTAATTTTTGTAGCCATGTAAATGGATAAAATGTAATATTTTAAAATGTTTTTAAATTTTACCGATTCGATTCATGTACTTAGAATCACCCGACCGCATTATATTTGTTATCAATGGAAAGCTTTATATATCAGAATTTAGATATGGGTAGCTTTCCGTCACGAAAGTTACCAAACACATCCACCGGCATTAAATCATGGTCATAACGGCGTTTTTCTGACCTAAATATAGGGTTTGTCTATCAGTTTTT
Source organism: Lymnaea stagnalis (assembly GCA_964033795.1). Lineage (NCBI taxonomy): Eukaryota > Metazoa > Mollusca > Gastropoda > Lymnaeidae > Lymnaea > Lymnaea stagnalis. The sequence goes on along the minus strand of CAXITT010000230.1, from coordinate 690,718 downwards.
AAATTTCACAAAGAAGCTTATACGAACACATTTAATTCAAAATTTTCAATTTGATTTACCAATCAATGGAGATTATATTAAACTATTTATATTGTTGAGAGATAGAGCCAGACAGGTAATTCATAATATAATAAATAATTCAAATCATTACAAAAAAAACTTGCCCCCGATTTGTAACCAATAAGTCTTTGCTGTGGAATTCTTAGGAATGTTCATGTTGAACAATAGTAAAATGTTAATTTACATTTTTTAACATTGCAGCTTAATCAAATAATAAGTAACGCTAAAGGAAGAGTAAAAATGCACTCGTCTTTGAAATATAATAAAAAAGTAATAGTGATATTATAAAGGAGTCAATTATGGTTCTTTTATAAACTTTCTTGGACACACAAACAATTCAGAACTGCTGAGCTAAGGAAAATCAGCTGACTGCAGGGGTGCAAGATGGAGACATGATGGAAAATAGCATTGATGATAAAAATATAAAAACAGACTTTGAGTTCAAAATCTACAACAAAAGAAATATAAACAATATATGCAATAACAGACGTTTTTTTTTTAAATTTATTTTCTTTTAATTGGTGTTTATTTACAATTGTTAATTAACTCAGACCAGCATAACATATTTTTACATGCAATGATCCCTAACTATTGACAAGTCTTTTCGTTATAAAAAAATAAACACAACCCTTTTTTTTTCACTAGAAAGTGTATGTATTAAATTATATATATATTTAAAAATTTAATTTTTTAAGTTTCACAAATCATAAGTTTCTCTTGAATACAATTTTAGCTTTGAATACTTTGACTTTTCTCTTTTTGGTTCAAATATTAGTATTAAATAAACAAAGCAAAAGTTGCTCTAAATGAATAATGGTAATTTTTAAAATTTATATACAAAGACAATATTTGTAAAATATTTTTTATAAACCTAAAAAGTTATCAGCACAAAAAAAATGGGCCTTCAGTCTCCTACTCAGCACTGATCGTGCTGCCCATGTGGCCTGAAAAATAAATTGAAAATATTAAGGTTCGTTACAAGTTGAGCGTCGGGTGTGTGTTTATTTGAATTCGAGGGAGGATCAAATGTGTGTGTGTGTGTCAGTAGAACTGTTCCAATGGATTGTGTAGCAGTTCAAGTAGATTATGAACGAATGATTTATTGCTTTGATGGTGAGTTCAAAATATGAGTACTTGTATGTGTAGGTGAGTGAAAGTTGTGCTATTTAATGTGTGCATGTGAGAGGTGTATACAATTTTGGATAAATGCATTTAATGAGAGAAAATACAAGAGTCTGAAATGGTGGTTGCAGTATGTGAGATGGAATACAAGTGTCTGAAATGGTGAGTGCATTATGTGAGATGGAATACAAGTGTCTGAAATGGTAAGTGCATTATGTGAGATGGAATACAAGTGTCTGAAATGGTGAGTGCATTATGTGAGATGGAATACAAGTGTCTGAAATGGTGAGTGCATTATGTGAGATGGAATACAAGTGTCTGAAATGGTGAGTGCATTATGTGAGATGGAATACAAGTGTCTGAAATGGTGAGTGCATTATGTGAGATGGAATACAAGTGTCTGAAATGGTGAGTGCATTATGTGAGATGGAACACATGAGCCTGACATGGTGAAAAATTCTCATGGTACAGTTACACAATACATGTACGGGGAAATCTGTGTGTTTGTATGATTTTTTGTTTGTTTGTTTGTGCGGCTTAAGGGGGTACTACACGATTGGCGTTTTTTGAGAGGAAGTAAAAAGATGCGCAGCTTGTGTATAAAGCTAAAGTCATACTGGGTCTTACTGATCGTAACGGGACACATCATACGAGGTTTTCTTTTTTACCTCGTCATTTATAGTAGCAATTATAAAATAAGGAAAAGCATATGTGATACATTCCCAAACGCGAAGTGCCATTAAAATATTTTTCTGTAAGACTTAACAAACCCGGGGCTTTTATTTCTTTTATAAACATTTCTGCTACAATTTTAAACAACTATTATGCATACATGTTCCACAATTAAAATATATGTTTTTCTGTTTTTAAGATAACGATATCGACAAAACAGTTTTCAGATATGAGAAAAAAAATAATGTGTATATTTTTGTTCGGCACCCACCGCTATCTTTAGTTTTCCAACTGTAACAGCCAGAGCAAATACGGTGAACTAAGAAAGCTGTGTGATGTGTTTTGCATATAAATTGCTATTTGAGATGCAGGAAAACAGTCAATGTTAATTACGTAACATAACGCCCAAGGTCTACTATTTTAGCCTCCCTAAAGATTACTTTACCATCAAAGAGGGCTTGACATGTGTTAGGCGAAATGTGATGTATGCGATTGTGTGTCGTAGATTTCGCCTTTTATGTAAGGGTAACGGGTAGAAGGTTATCAGATAGATTCACTGAACATCTTTATGATGTTGAACCCGGTAAACTTTCTTCGGTATCATCCCGTTTAAACGGAGATAGGCATAAAGGGACATTAGAAGCATCCATTAGGGCGCTGATTTCATATACCAAGACACCAGAGAGGGTTAGAAAGGGAGGAAAAAAAATTCAGCTTTTCGGCATTCCCCGAATGGAAAAAGTACTATCATATTAATGAGCCTCAATTTCCCAGTATTTCTTTTCTTATATTTTATATATTTACAAAATATTTTTTGCCGGTTAAGATCTTATTAAATCACAATAATAATACATACATTCTTTTACTTCATGCAATGTAGGTTTTGGGAAATCCAACTTCCGGCAATAACAATGGCGATCACTTAAGTTTCTAACTAGTTTCTATTTCTTGTCGTACTTTCCTTAGTCCTATCTGCTATCTTCTATCTGCTGAGGAAGAATGTTAGCCGAAACGTTCCTATCTTACTGTCCTGTCTTTCACTTCAAGCCTCCACATACCTTGTTCTACTATTTCCTTCACACGGATTTAACGCAGTGCTTCCTTTATTTTATTCCTTATGATTGTCTGCCATAGCATAATATGTCATTACAGAATAGAAGAAGTGGAACTTTTTCTTGTTATCCACTTAATTTGTTTGAAACGCCGTTTGTGTTGAGAAGACTTAAATCATCCAAGTGAAACACTATCAGAATTAAAGGATTTAAATTTACGAAATACTGAATAAAATATAGAGCTCACATCTCTCTCGGTAAAAAAAAAAAAGGTCGACTCAAATCATTTTAAATCTAAGTTACCGGTACCTTTGATGTGTGTCAGACATTAGTCGGATACCAGCAAACAAATGCATTTCGGTTTTAGCTGTTAGCACCGGCATGATTAATAGTGTTGCATAATAAATTATTACAATATCTAGCTCTATTTGATGTTTAAAATTTTTTTTACAACACTATGAAGTAAGTGAATGCTTCATATTTTCAACCCATCCATTAAAAAATGAAAAACTAGTTAAAATAGTTAAAATAGTGTGCATTTAGTGATTACAAAGAATAATTGGACCAAAAGAAAAAGGATTAAAAATAAGAGGTTTAACTTTTATGAAATATCCATTACCCAGCCTCGCTTAATTGATAAAACTAACATAAGTTGGTGTTATTATTTTTTTAAAATAAATTGTGGCAATCAAGATTTCTTACAAATTGTCACGCATACAGGTAATTTGTGGTTTTTTCCGCAGTTTATAGAGATCGAAATTATGCAACATTTGTTATTATTATTTTTTTTTAAAACCAAAAATAAACTTCATGACCAGAGCCATCGATTTTAAGATTTTATTTGAACTGTATAAAGAATATGTTAACATTTGAATTTGATTTGTTTTTAGATAAGTTCGTAAGTTATAAGAAAATTTATGAATTTACTCATTCTTTCAGTGTACTTTTTTGTTGAATAGCTATGGTAAAATTTATTTGAAATGAAACGTATTTTGTGTGTGTGTGTTGATATTACTGATGAAGGCTGGGGAATCAAAACCTCAAAATGTGGAATGTGTCACGTGATGTGTCGTGTAAGGTGTCTTGTAATTAAAGCAAAATATTGTATCATAGCAATATATTAAAATAAAAAAAAAAATTAAAGTTTTGCCTGCACCGGCGGTACTAAACCCTAGCTACGCCCCTGATAAAATAAATCTTGTGTAGTTTTTTTTTTTTTAGAGCAGTTCAATTTTATGTTACCCATTACGCAAATTTGAAAATGGTGCAGGAGTTAAATTGCATTGTATTAAAAATACTTGAAAAGTTTGTTTTATATGGTAAATGTTGTTTATGAGGTTTCTTTTTATAATTTAAAAAAAAAATGTCTGATGTGTTTTTGTGACTGGTTATTTAGATCAGAATCCCTTAATTTCTGTTTAATCTTTCATTTACTTTTGTTGGATGAATTGACAGGAGCCTCAGAAAATATTCCGTTTCTCGGCAAGTTGGTACTTCTCGATATCTCGACATGTGTTGCTGAAATAGGGTTGCATGTGATGCCAACAATGCTTTCCTAGATGGCGAAGTGGGCGACTGCCTAAGGCCCCGCACCCTCCTAGCTCCGGCCCTGCGCTAGCATCATTATTAGGAGTGAATTACGCCGTGTAAGTATTATTTATCGATTGCAGTATTTTTGTCTCTTTTTTTTTTTTTTTTTTTTAAACTTGGTTTTTCTTTTTACAGCACAAGTCAAGTGTTAACTTCAGGTGAGACTCTAATACACCTCATTCAAATACTTTAACTTCGTACAGTCTTCTATCACATTGCACTTGTATGTGGACATCTTATAACTACAAGATTCGCTTCTTATTTTCTTATATTGATTTTTTCCCCAGGAATGTTAATGTAAGTTGCTATGGCTTTCCAGAATATAAATTTATAAGAGATGGGCCGAGGAATGCAAAGATGCTTTTAAAAAAAACAACAAGATAAAACAGAGTAGCCATTTTTTTAAAGGGAGACTATAAAACAAATATTCGCAAAAGTAGTATCGTTTGAAGAAAATGGTTATCGTCAATGAAAAGCAAAATTTAAATTATTTCATTTTACTTATTTGAACATTTCTTGTTAGTTGGGCAAAAATATAAAATTAACTTTTAATTTAATATTTTAAATTAACAATAATGACTAAAACATAGTTTTTATATTAAAAAAAAATTGTTGTAATTTTAATTTGTTTAGAGCAGCCATAATCTGACAAATTTTATTTACTTTTTTAACTGAACAATATGCAGTCCAAAAAAAAAATTACATACATGGAACTATCTCAAGACATAAAAACTTCAGAGTATAACAATGAAGCTTTATTTCGTTAATTACACTATTACCAAAACCTTATGTTGAGCCCATCGGTCAAGTAAATGGCATTAGTGTTGAACAGCTTCTCTTGCCTTGGCAGCACGCTGTCCAAAAATAACGAAGTCACCGAAGTGAACCTTCGAATTCCTGGAGTCAGTGCGCAAAGGATCAATACAACGTGGGCAGCAGCTGCAGAGCACGAAAGACAAGCCAGAAAAAGCCATGGTTAACTCCGCACCTCAAGATGCCCCCCACCGAAGCCTTACACATAGCTTCAAGAATCAGTCCCATCAGTCAACTGCGCATCCCACTGTTATTTTCAGAACCAGCACGTATCCGATTATTAACAAGGTAAAGATCGATATTGACGGACCCATTAACAAATCAACTACAGATGTAAACGCGTGCACTCCAAGATGCGCTTTCCTCCGATTCATTCTTCTCCAATCTGATCTATTTTACTATCCAAATAAAACTTTTTTTTTTAAATATTCACAATATACATACTCTATACGTTATATATATATATATATATATATATATATATATATATATATATATATATATATATATATATGTGTGTGTGTGTGTGTGTGTTTGTGTTTGTTTTTTTATATAAATATATTTATATATATATATATATATGTATATGTCTGTGTGTGTGTGTGTGTGTTTGTGTTTGTCTTTTAATATAACGACATATTCCCCATACAGATAGCCAATTGTTTCTTAAAATTTGCGAACAATAGTTTCGATCAAGGGCAACATGCAACTTATCACGTTAATTATTGTGGCCCATCACATGCAACACAATTGAATTCATTTCTCCGTTCAATAAGAGATTATATTCATTCTTAGATTTATCGCACACTTAAATATATGTACATCATTTATTTACGTATTTTAAAAAAAAAACATTTAGATCCAAATATTTAATATTAGTTAAAAATTAATAAGTAACTTTTGTAGTAAAATTAAAGGACTAATGTAAAAACAGGTAGAAAATATGAGCATAAGTTTCCACTAGCATTTCTCTAGTTGTTTTCCCTGTAGAGCAGGGGTCTCAAACTCAAATCATCCAAGGGCCGCAGGAGGTAGAGTTTGAGTCAGACTGGGCCGAATCAAGTATTCCACAAATAAGAGATTACAAATTCATCAAAGTATAACTGTTACAACCTCCGCAACATTTTTTAATAACAAATTTAAAGCATTAAGGGTTCTCAAGAACTAGGATTGACTTTCTTATGCAAAATTTGGCTTGAGTGAGTAAGCAACTGAGACCCTCAGTGTAGCTTGAAGTTGCTCATTAACAAGTTTGGCCCCGAAGTTTGACTTGTTAAAGTTCGTAGTGGAAAAGAGTTTTTCACACAGATAGCTACTCCAAAAAAAAAAGGCACCTGATCCACTTGAACAACCTGGAAATCTCAGGGAAGGTGGAGGGCGATTCTTTCATAAATTGCCCATGCTTGTCTTATTTTCCATTTAACTCCCTGAACAAGTTTTGTGCAGAATGCCCAGACATGGTCATAAGCAACACTTACAGGCTACCCCTGGTTTGGTACCTTCTTATCAAGTACATTCATCTCCTGTGTAATGTTAACAAGAAAAGCCAAGTCCATGAGTCATTTTGGATCACATAGTACAGGAACAACCAGCCCATCATACTCCAAAAGGCCTTTAAATGCTAAATCGTTTTCAAACAGAAGTCAGGAGCAGGCAATATGTATGAGTTATTGAGGCGAAGGAAGATGCTACTGTAGGGAGAATGAATTTTTTTATTTTTTTAATCGTAAAAAGGACTTTTTTCCAAACACTGTTTTGAAAGGGACCAAGCTGAAAGGCTCGGAATTTCCCTCATTTATAAACACTAGCGGCAATTTTAATAGGGATTCTTTGATACTGTGTCAGATTGCTACAATGTACACAATCATTTTTGTGCATTCCCCACTAACTGATTGTTTAAACTTTTCTCAAAAGCGCACTTTGGCCGCCATGTTTGTCTCATAAAATGCTATTAAATAAAAACGTTTTTTAATTTTTTTTTTACCATTATAATCAACGTCCAAATCTAGACAAACTGAATAAAAAGCAGAATTTCACTAGTCGTTGAGATTCGACTAAAACTGTCACGGAGGGTCACATTATAAATATGAGAATGGGGAGAACGCGTGGCCTGCACGAACACTAAACTTTGCTCTGATTTAACGGGCCGCAAAATATCGTCTTGTGGGCCACAAATGGCCCGCGGGCCGCGAGTTTGAGACCCCTGCTGTAGAATGATGATAAAGCAAATTATTGCATATTCAAAAATGCAACTATTTTAGCCTGTATTTTCACCTAGTTTTTATTCACCATCAACTGTAGCATTCAACCTCCCCCCGGCTCCCAACCTCACCATTTTTTTTTGTCTTTACATTGAGGTTACCGATTAAATGTATAGCGCTAATCCTTTTCACCAACCCCTTCATTGATTGCGAAGAGGTTGTTCTATTTGATTTTTATTTTCTTTATACCTTCAATGGTTTAATTAACTAATGGCAAAGCGAGTGAGAAAATATAATCCCCAAAAGATAAAAATATACACGTTTACACACACAGTAGAATCTGATAATTAACCAAAAATCTATTGGCTGGGAAAGCTGGCGGTCTTTTGAAGGGAGGGAGTTGGAACCCTCCAGAAAATAAATGTTAGACATGTTATTATCTCATAGAATTCTTTAGATCAAATTAGAACGTAAAAAAAAACTTTTCTCAATCAAGGGAGCGAAGGGTTTGGTAGAAAATGAGTGGTTTGTCGCTAAGTTAATAGATGAAATCAGGTATTACCTACTGTTATCAATATGGAGAAAAATATCTCTTGTTTAAGTATATGGCTCGTTCTAAAACAGTACACAACAAAAGACAATACCATATATAAATACAATAAAAAGAAATACGATACTCAAACCCTAGCTAATTACAATTAATAAATTTTATTATGTTAATTATAAATTGCAAAAATCAAAATAAATTTCATTATAGATAATCTATTGACTTACAGTATAATGATTGGCTTGAACCGGCACATGTTGAAGAAGTTCCAATGTTGTAAGAAGGTACAGTGATGACAAGGAATCTGCACACACACACAGGAGACAAATTTCTAAAAATCACGCGTAAAATTTTCCAAAGATTATCCCAACGAAGTAATAAAATTTTTCAACTGCTTACTTTTCAAACTGAACTCGGAACCAACTTTCAGAGCCCAAATTTATTAACACATATCGAGGTAGACTCTCAATTATCTGAAATTTCCTGCCAAGCGAAACAGAGCCAGGTTACTGCTTAAATCCTATGTGTTTCGTTTCAAGTCTCTATTGATCACCTAGATTGTAAGAATTCCAGCTTTAGACTCTCGGCTACAATGCATATCACATTCATCGAAACCTGTGTCAACAAATGTCTAATCAATTATTAAATACGGGGGGCATTTTACAAATATATAATACAATAGAGATGTGATTGCAAACCAGTACGACTAATTACATTTAGGAAATCATTATGAATTGCCGATGTTGAAAAAGGGGGTTTACTTTAAAGAGAAAATACGTTTAAATGGAATCGAATCTCGTCTCATCAAACCATTATTTTTATCGTTCGCCTAGAAATACTGTGTCATAATTTAAAAAAAAAACAACTAATAAATAAATATCAAGCCACAATATACATATTTACAATTAGAAGCGCATATCAGTTTTCTATTAAATTATCCATTGAATTATTCTCAACTTGGTCACATATATATATTTTTTTCTAATACTGTAGAAAGTGTCTTTATTAGGATTTAACTCATAAAAAATCACGAGTTTCTTCGTATTTCAAATTAATTTAAATGTAAATAAATTGATTTACTCTCTTAAGATTTAAAATAAGTTTAACTGAAACATATTTTAATGTGGTGATAGCCAGGTTCAAACTTGTGATCAATAATTGATCAAAGCAATGAATAACACAACAAAAAAAACTTGTTTAAAAGTGATCTTTAGTTGACTGCGTTGAAAGAACGTTACAATTGTTGCATGGAAAAGAATTAAAAAAAATTGTTGGCTAAAATGCAAACGATTTTATATTGTTAAGTGTAATAAGAAGCCTTCTTTTTAATGGTTTTGTTTAGTTGAACTTAATGCTTTAAATACTCATTCTGATATTAACACAATATTCGTTTTTGATGGCATTACAGTCTAATACAATGCAAGTAAAATTTGAAATTAATAAATCCCAATTAGTTCTCCCTTCTCTAGGCTCCCAACCACACATGTCTATAACGCCTCTGAATTATATTCATATCCTAAGTACCCAAATGGATTTTCACCGCAGAATTAATTCATATTTTAAAAAATAAATCTTAAATCTTCACCTACAAAATTCAGGATAAACTTATATTTGCTTGTTGTGGTTGAGCCGTGGGATGAAAATGGGACAGAATGCGTTATCATCAGCAACAAATCCACGTGCTTAGTTTCAGCTTGATGGATTGACGGAAAGTGGGTCAATAAACCGCCTGAAGATTTTGCGAAAAGCGAATTTTTTTCTGCGCGCCAAGATCATGGATGCTGTGCGCCAAGCTCGCGTGAGCTGTGCGCCAAGATCACGGGTGCTGTGCGCCAAGATCACGAATGCTGTGCGCCAAGATCACGGGTGCTGTGCGCCACATCACAGATGATGTGCGCCAAGATAACGGGTGCTGTGAGCAAAGATCACATGTGCTGTGCGCCAAGATCACGGGTGCTGTGCGTAAATATTACGGGTGCTGTGCGCAAGATCACGGTTGCTGTCACGGGTGCTGTGCGTATATATTACGGGTGCTGTGCGCAAGATCACGGTTGCTGAGCGCCAAGATCACGGGTGCTGTGCGCCAAGATCACGGGTGCTGTGCGCCAAGATCACGGGTGCTGTGCGCCAAGATCACGGGTGCTGTGCGCCAAGATCACGGTTGCTGTGCACCAAGATAACGGGTGCTGTGAGCAAAGATCACAGGTGCTGTGCGCCAATATCACGTTTGCTGTGCGCAAGATCACGGTTGCTGTGCGCCAAGATCACGGGTGCTGTGCGCCAAGATCACGGGTGCTGTGCTCAAAATCACAGTTGCTGTGCGCCAAGATCGAGGGTGCTATGTGCCAAGAACACGAACACTGCGCACTGCATAGAGTTAACATCTGTTGGTTATATAATGTTATCATTTGTCTTTAAATCTTGTTTTTTTTATATATACATTTTAGGTTCCAGCTCTCTCCATCCTATCATTCATTTCCTGAACACTTCTGCTGTGTAGTAACCATAACCATAACCATAATAGTGTAAATGAAATTTAGTGTTTTGTGTTAATAAAGTTACCGGTGACTGATCTTGCAGAACCATTTATCGTGATTACACGTAACCGATGGGAACTTTCCTCCGCTTCAATGACGAAATGATTTGTCTTTTTCTCGTCTTGAGCTTGTTTTCTTTCTTTTTCGAGATTGTATAATACAAACAACTCTTTCATCCAGGCCGTCGTTATGCACCATGTTTGTCGTTGTTTCGCGTCGTGATGTTTAGTGCGCATGCGCAGAATACCGCAGTATAGCTTGCCAATCACACCGATTGATCCGAAAATATATACAACATTTTGATAATTAAAAAAAAAATACACACCGCGGTTTGAAAATAAATACATTTTTAGACATTGAATAAGATAACATTGTTAAAATGTGTTTTGTCGATAAACTTTAACCTTTCCTAAAAGAATATGCTTTGCTCTACAAGAATGTACAGCTATCTCATTTTTTTTTTAAAATGGCGAATACCGTGTTTTGAAAATCGACTTTTCATATATATATAAATATATATATGTGTGTTATAGAGAGCTTGTTTACATAGTATTTCTCGTACGTGCCCTCTGATTGACCCCGCATGAGACGCTGTGTTCACAAAGGGGTGTGGCTTAGGCTTTTGATGTATTCTTGTTTATGCCGCCAGCCACTAAAAATAATTAATCTGTTCCAAGTAGTGTTTTGTAGAATCATTCTGATGGTTCTAGAACTGCCGTGTAGCTTATCGAAGGCAGGGCTTAGGCGTCGGTAGACCCACCTATATAAGGGATTGACAGGCACGGACGAGGACGGACGGAGATTTTCATTTAGATTCTCTTAACATTACGAGGCGTGTTTTATTCTTTGTGTATTTGTGTGCTCCTACTTATATGTGTTTATTTCGCATTATTTTTGGCATCATTATTTCTAATTGTATTAACTGTGTACCGGTACGAGATCTACCATACTGTAAATTGGAGATTGTAATTATATTTTTCTTTTCTTTTGTAAATTATCTTAAAGACATAATAAATCTTAATTAATTGTAACTAGAAACTGTTTTGGGTCGTATATTTAATATTGTTGATTCTATGGTATCGTCCTTTGTTAGGCACTGTTTACAACGAGCCAATTAAGATTAAAATAGGAGATTAATTTCTCCCAATACAAGTCAGTGCGTAACAATGTGTGTGTGTGTGTATGTTTGCGTTTGCGAACCTTTTGGAGAGGGGGGAGCACTAAAAGTGATTCTTATAAAGTGTTTTACTTGTACGCATGTCTTGTTACTATTTCAGCCCATTATTTCTTAAAATTTGCGGAAAATAGTTTCGATCGAGGGGGCGCAGCATGCAACTTACCACATCAAAAGTTGTTGCCCACGGAGGTATCCCAAGTGGACGAATTCCACCATTCAGTAAGAGATTAGATTCATTCTTGGCTTTAACGGTTTTTTGAATATATATGTAAATCATTGATTTCCCGCTTTAAGAAACAGCACAGCAAAAAACTTTAGAGAACTTATTTGTTCTTGCTGGAATTAAGATTACAGGTAGTTAAAGAATACAAATATCCATACCTTGAAAAATGAGGTCTAGAATTTTAAAGGACCAAAATATTTTAGGGAAATATATAATCTAGGCATTAAGAAAAAAAAGTAGAAATGCAGGGAAATATGAAACATTAGTAGGATACTATTTGACTAGTACCACACGGAGGTATCGTGCCGGAAATGAAAATGAGGAGAGAAAATATTATCACAATGAAGTAATCACATTTTTCAAATTCTTACTTTAAAACTGAAGTCGTAACTAACTTTTTGAGCCCAACTTTACTGACGAGGGAGACCCTCAATGATCTGAAATTTCTTACCGAGTGAAGCAAACCCTTATAATTGCTTGAAGCAAGCGCATTGTGTTTCTATTTATCATCATTCGCAAACATAGTAAGAATGTCTGCGTTACACAATGATTGAAAACTGTAAAAAAAATGTTTCATAACGTGCATCCACTTTAAATGGAATAACAGTCCAATTATTAGAAGGGATATTATGTGCACTTTTATTTATAGTAAATGCTGAAAGAGAGCTGGATTTTTTTTTAAAATGGGTTTGTACTTTTAGAGAACAAATTTAGGACCGTAGTTCGAGTGATCTGAAACTTTAGGAACCTACCTTCTGTATCTCATGGGGCATGTTGAACTCTCCCTTACAAAAATGGGCCTGGGGAAAAATTGGGTCAAGGTTCATAGCTAATACTATTTATGTCAGTGGAAAGTCCGAGTTCCTGTGATTTGTTTTCCTTGCTGGTTTTTTAAAATAGTGTTGATTGTGTTGTGCAGCTACAGTGAAGTCCATTACCAATGATATAACACACTGAACAAGTTTATTTAAGGGGGAAAAATACTATTGGCAAGTATGAAATAGTGGGTTACGACATTGCTGTTATTTTACAAAAAGTACTACTCTTAATATAGGTAAACTCCTAGTCTGAGCTCAAATCTAAATCAATGAAATATTGAATGATTAGCATACATCTTCGCGGCCTAACCAACTGTTAAGTACATTCTTGGCATTTTAAAGTGGATTATTACTTGCATGTACTGTTATTTTCTTTCTTAGTATGTGCATATTGGGGTATATGTACACATTAGAAGTTGTAATTATTATATTTAGATCAATATTAATATCAAGTGGCGTAACAACGGCTTGGCATTGGGGCAGCTGCCAAGAGCGCCGGGCTGAGGCAGTTCAAAAGGGCGCCGATAAATCTCTAATTTTTACAAAAGAACGCAAATTATAAATTAGACAAGGGCGTCAAAAAACCAATTACGCTCCTGTTAATATCTCTAACTACATATCATAATAAATAGTTATCACTATTGGTTGGGAATGTTAAAAAATGAAAAAACAATCATGAAAATGTATACTTTGAAATTTCAAACTTGAAGTTGAATAAGTGGGTGGTATTATTTCCTTTTAAATAATTACAATTGTTCAACTATACATACATCTTTTTTAGTACATAGAATTATTCATTTCTTTAAGTCATGATCTATGAGGTCTTTTCTTAATTTAAAAAAAAATGTATTGGTGTGAATTTAATTAATGTTAAATTTCAATCTTAAAAATAAAGCAACATGTAAAACGAAAAAAAATCGATTTAAAAGGAAAGTGTTGACTACTGGTCTAGCAGTAGGTCGAATCTCAATTTACAATATCTATAGTGGTGAACAATAATTTATTTAAAAATTCAAACATGTCACAATAATCAATTCTATTTAAACTAATAGTGATGACAAAAATTCATGCAATGTGAAAAAGATAATTTAATCATTATATTTCTCCATAAAAATAAAATTTTTGTTTCATATATAGGTGAAATTTAGGCATTCGTAGAGACATTATCAAAAAATTTCACTAAATTAAAAGTAAGGCCCGACTAAAAAGTATTTCAGCAAGTCTTAATGGCGGCATATAAATTAAAAGCAATTGTGTTAGCTTCAAAATAAAGTTTGTAAATATTCATTGTATATCTGATTTTTTTTTATCAGCTTCAAAACAATTGTTTTTTTCTCTCTAACAGGTACAATAATGTTTTCCGAAACACTTTTGGGACTAAATGTGACGTCACTGGCAATAGTTTTCATTGTGATTGTGCTGTCATGGTACTGGCTCACAAAAAGTCCCAAGAACTTCCCTCCATCACCTGGCCTTGCATTACCTTTTATAGGTCATTTGTATCTAATAGGTTCTAATCCAAGACAACGATTTAAAGAATGGAACAAAACTATGGGGAATATTTTCAGCCTGAAGATGGGTAGCAAGCAGGTCGTGGTATTAAATGGCCTTGACCTAATTAAAGAAGCACTTGCGAAAAAAGGCGACTATTTTTCTGGCAGACCAGTGGACGATTTTATGAATGCACATTTTCCTCAAAGGAGATATGGAATCGCCTTTTCATCTGGAGCTCATTGGAAAGCTCAGAGGGCAACTGGACTGACCATATTACGAAACCTTGGAATGGGTAAAAATGTCTTGGCCGAAAAAATTACGGAAGAGTTGACGTTTTTAGTTGATGAGATCATTTCAACGAACGGCAGACCCGTTGACTTGAGAAAAATGATATACCCCAGCGTTTCAAACAATACATGTTCATTAATTTTTGGAAAACGATTTGATAAAAAGGATCAGAGATTCTTGCGTCTCATGTCTTTGTTATCGACATCTTCAAACGTTTTTAACGGTGTCAAAATCATCCACTTTTGGCATTTTTTAAAGTATGTACCATTTGATACGTTTAAAGCTAAAACAATGATTGACGTCTTTACGGGATTGGCAGAATTTGCAAAGGAAATGGTCCATGACGTTTCACAAAAGCGTGATGAAAACAATTCAGACAATTTTATTCTTGCTTATCTTGACGAAATAAAAAAGGAGAAATCAGCCGGACAGTCTACTCATCTGGACACTGTGAGCTTAGCAAATTGTATTGATGATTTGTTTGGAGCAGGGACAGAAACAACCAGCACTACCATTTTATGGTGTATTCTGTACGCTGTCCACTTTCAAGATATCCAGGAGAGAGTCCATCAAGAGATCGTTGAACAGATTGGAACCGACAGAGCACCGTCGGTCCATGACAGGTTACAATTAAGATATTTAAATGCTTACATAATGGAGACCCAGAGATTGGCCAGCATCGTACCTTTCAGTGTAGTCCACTTGTGCACAGAGACAGCGACAATCGGAGGCTATGCAATTCCCAAAGGGACATCAGTGATCCCCAATCTTGATTCCGTTCATCATGACGTTGGGATTTGGGGGGATCCTCAAAATTTTAGACCTGAAAGGTTCATTGATGCCCAGGGAAACCTAAGAAAAACAGAAGCGCTAATCCCTTTTTCTGTTGGTAAAAGAGTTTGCATGGGTAAAGCATTGGCTAAAATGGAACTATTTCTGTACATGGCAAATTTGTTTCAGAAATTTCAGTTTATACCTGTTGACCCCCAAAATTTACCGCCTCTTGTTGAAGTGTTTGGTATCACAACGCCACCGGTGCCTTACAAAGTCAAATGTGTGGAAAGAAAGTTATAACATTTTTAATACATACTATTTCACAATTAAAATTGGAAACTCATTAAGGAATACATTTAAATGAGCGATATTTAATATCTCTTTTCAATTCCAGTTTATATATACTTTATTGTTAGTTCATATTTTTTTTAATCTTAAATATTTTAATTGCTTTGTTTTTTTTAAATATCCATGTGATATGTTTGTTTCCAGGTTTGAATTGTTTGTTTATAGTTTATCAATACAAAATTGCATTTAATTAATTTTGATGTGTAAACAGTTTTCTAAAAAAACTTTTTTTCTGTTGTTAGAATATTTATCTTCCAAACATTTTAATATTTTTAATTTAAATAAACAGATCATATATTTATTTTGTTTTGTTTAAATCCTAAAATCCAAATCGTAAGGGTTGTATTTCTAAGACTTTTTTTTTTTTTTTTTTTTTAAATTTTGTTTAATCTTCTTTAAATATTTTAGAAGAGCTGATTTTCTTATTCTCTTTGGTTATCGTATTTTAATTTAAAATAAATGCTATTTAATTCATGTACTTTTGTCATAGATAATCTTGATAAAACATAATGTGATTAAAAATAAAAAATTTGGTAGAAAAAAGAGCGGAAGTGATATAAATCGGCACCAAAAGTAAGTGTCTGCTAGTTTAACACAATACCTGTGAGTTATTGCTACTTTATCCAGATTGAAACATTCTGTTTTTTTTTTTTTTTAATCTTACCTGTTTTTGGTATATTTAATACGGGGCATTTTACAAAAATATAATAGATGTGATTGCAAACCAGTACGACTAATTACTTGGCACCAAAAGTAAGTGTCTGCTAGTTTAACACAATACCTGTGAGTTATTGCTACTTTATCCAGATTGAAACATTCTGTTTTTTTTTTTTTTTTTAATCTTACCTGTTTTTGGTATATTAAATACGGGGCATTTTACAAAAATATAATAGATGTGATTGCAAACCAGTACGACTAATTACTGGTAGGAAATGATTATGAATTGCCGATGTTAAAAAGAGGTTTACTTTCAGGAGAAAATACGTTTAAATTGATTCAAATCTCATCTCATCAGCCATTATTTTTATCATTCGCATAGAAATACTGTGTTATAATTTAAAAATTAAAATTAATAAATAAAAATCAAGCCACAATATACATATGTAAAATTTGAAGCGTGTATCAGTTATTCTATTAATTATCCATTGAATTATTCTATACTTGGTCATAATATATATTTTTTTCTAATACTATAGAAAGTGTCTTTATTAGGATTTAACTCATTCAAAAATCACGAGTTTCTTCGTATTTCAAATGAATTTAAATGTAAATAAATTGATTTACTCTCGTAAGATTTAAAATGAGTTTAACTGAAACATCTTTTAATGTGGTGATAGCAATGTTCAAATTTGTGATCAATCATTGAACAAAGCAATGAATTACACAACCAAAAAAAAAAATTGTTTGAAAGTGATCTTTAGTTGACTGCTTAATTGATATGGTTGTATCGTTGTTTGTAATGATATACATTGAAAGAATAAGCTCAGCATGCGGAGAGAAAATGCCCATGAATGTACAGACCACGAGAGATATCGGCAACTGACAATGCTGCTCAATGCAAAACATGTACAGGTCACTGGCACCATGAACATCCTACTCACAACATGCCTAAGAAATATCCTCAACATGAAATTTACACCATTGTGATATATACATTAAACAGATACACATACAAACCTTATATATATATATATATATATATATATATATATATATATATATATATATATATATATATATATATATAAATATATGGAATCCTTCCGTCTTCTTGACACGATGGAGTAGCTATGTAGTCCTACACTTTGACGAGTGGCTCACTAGTCCATTCCTAGAATGACAATCACGGCCGCATGTTTCGCAGGAGAATATTAATTCCCGGTAAGATCTTGATTTCCAAATTGTTCTTTTTGTTTCAAGTGCCTCGCTACGAGTATCTTCTCCCTTTTTTACTCCATTAAACTACTGCTGTTCGCCAGTTGAAGAGATGTTCGGCAATGAACTCCCATTCGTTTTTATTTAAATATTGGCTTCCCTCATGCTTCTTTTGCAAACGTCAATAAATCTCATGTGTGGCCGTCCAATATGTATTGTCCCTTCTGCCAACTCTCAATTCAGCAGAATCTTTGGGATACGTCCTTCCTCCATTCTCCTTTCATGGCCTAACCAGCGAAGGCACCTCTTGATAAGAAAGGAGAACATGCTAAACATGTGTGCACGTTCCAAGACCTCCGCGTTATACACCTTGTCCTGCCAACGAATGCGTAAAATGATCATTTGGGTTCTGGATAATTTGACCCGTCTTGGACTTGAGTGGTGCTATTTTTGAAGTGTGTGGCCCAAAATGACCTCTTGATGCCCTCGTTAATGCTCCTTGCATCTGCGTTGTTGGAAGCCGAGTTGATTTAAGTTGCAGAAGTCATGTCAGTAGGTGTTGGCACAGTGGCGGGCCGTCTGCTGTGATCATGTCATTGCGGTTCGGAGAGCCTGTAGTGTATTAGCACAAGGTGCATCCCTATTGGCAAGTAGGGCTCTTCTCTTCCTCTCGATTACGGGTTCGATCACACTCTAATGCGCCTCGTAACTGTCATTATTTGTATGCTCCATTTTACCGTAGGTGGACATAGCTGAATCGTACACAGCATCTTGTAAATGAGTCCACTTAGAGTCAATATATATATATATATATATATGTGTATAAATAATTGAATTAACTCAAAGAACCGATGCACCAACTATCTAAAGCCCCGAGTTAAATATCTAAAATCATACATAATACAAATCACATAGATTTTGCAGCATGATGCCTATTCATGTAGTCCAATAAAGAAAAGAGGAATCGAGAATCGGTACATTTTACTTAACTCAAACTATCCATATTATTTTAAGTCTTGATTCCATTCATCACATCGTGAGGTATGTCATGATCCCTATTCCCTATCTGGAATGATTCATTGGATTGAAGGGACATCTACGAAACACAGAAAAGAATATGCGCTTTTCCATTGATACGAGACCTTGTATTTGGAAAGCTCTGGCCAAAATGGAATTTGAATGTATTTGGTCATTTGTTTCAGAGAAATGATATAACTTCAGATTACCCCAAAATTTAACCACCCCCCCCACCCAAATAACCTGTTTAAGTGTTTGGCATAATTATCCCACCAGTTCCTTATAAAGTTAAGTGTTTTGAAAGAAAATGATGATTTTTATAAGGCAACAAATTTTAAAAATTGTTGCCAAACATGCACACAGTTGTATATTGCTAAGTATACGACGCATTGGTTGTGTAACGGACTATGTTTTCACATGAAAACAGAGAGGTAGCATGAGTGAACAGTGAATTGTGTTGACCATGTTTTTTCCCACGAGGAGAGACAATCAATGGATTGTATTTTGAGATGCAAATGTGAACTCCACGTTTTTGGAGAGTAAAATTATGTTTTTGTCAGATCGGTTGTTTTCCACGCTTTGCTGGTAATAAAGTATGAGTTGACTGAGATAAGGAGAGCGGAGCGCAAGGAGAGTGGAGCGCAAGGAGAGTCAGAGTTAGTCGGAGTTGAGTTAGAGTTGAGATGTAGTACAGTTGAGCTGAGTTATAGCAGTGTGAGGACGTGTCTTTCTGAGTGATGGAATATTATATATATATATGTGAAATGATTACATTCATGCAAGGATTATTATTAATATTATCTGTGTAAACTGTGATTTAATAAAGTACTGTCAGTTTAACCAGGATTCAGTATT
>CAXITT010000230.1:644425-671009 GCA_964033795.1 Lymnaea stagnalis | reverse complement strand
ATATATATATATATATATATATATATATATATATATATATATATATATATATATATATTTAATCTTGACCTACAAAATTCAGGATAAACTGATATTTGAGTGTTGTGGTTGAGTCGGGGGCTGAAAATTGGATATAATGCGTTGTCATCATCAACAAATCCACGTTCTAAGTTTTAGCTTGATGGATTGACGGAAAGTGGGTCAATAAGCCGCCTGAAGATTTTGCCAGCTACCCAGCCAGCCACGAACTAAAGCGATTTTGTTTCTGCTCGCAAAGATCACGGGCGGTGTGCGCCAAGATCACGGGTGCTGTGCGCCAAGAGCATGGGTGCCGTGCGCAAGGATCATGAATACTGTGCGCCAAGATCACGGGTGCTGTGCGCCAAGATTACGGGTGCTGTGCGCCAAGATTACGGGTGCTGTGCGCCAAGATCATTTGTGCTGTGCACTAAGATCACGGGTGCTGTGCGCCAAGATCACGGGTGCTGTGCGCCAAGATTACGGGTGCTGTGCGCCAAGATCATTTGTGCTGTGCACTAAGATCACGGGTGCTGTGCGCCAAGATCACGGGTGCTGTGCGCACAGATTACGGTGCTGTGCGCCAAGATCATGGGTGCTGTGCGCCAAGATCACAGGTGCTGTGCGTCAAGATAACGGGTGCTGTGCGCCAAGATCATGGTTGCTTTGCGCCAAGATGACAGGTGCTGTGTGCCAAGATCACGGACGCTGCTCAGTGCATAGAGTGCACATCTGGTGGTTATACAATGTAATTATTGATTTTGAAATAGTGATTTTTTTAAAAATATTTTTATATTTTAGGTTCCAGATCTCTCCATCCTATCATGAGAAAATGCCATTATCTCCTCGAAAATCATGACATGAAAGTGTTAACAATTCAGTTTTGCCACATTGACTGAAATTTTTTTGATTGAACACCACTTTGAACTTTCTGGTAATGTGCTGTCCAATAATTAAAAATAGATAAATTAGAAATAAAATTTACATCAAATATTATTTACAATATAAATAAATAATTAAAAATACCATTAAAAAATATTTGTACCAAATATTGTAATTACACCAAATGAAATTTGTAAAAATATGTTATAACAATTACACAACTAAATTGACTGTGAATTATTTGAGTAAAAAGAAAGCAAGTCTTGACCTAAAGGACATTGACGTAGATGAGGTTAGAAAAGGCCCTGGACGGGCCAGGCATTTTGCCGCCTGCTTCCACGAGAAAAATTATGCAATTTGATGATGTCCTATCCTCTTATATTTAGCTCCCGAGTGCTATTTGGGTCAAAAAGGCAAAACTACTTATGCATCGTAAAGAATAAATTGCATTTTTATAAATATTTGGTGTTACAGGAATGTGTTTTTGTTCGTTCCAAAGCATGTGAAGCAGCCATGACACGAGCAGTGTTTTAGTTTAAAGTGCGGGGAAGTTGCTTAATTCGTCAACTCACTCTCTCATCCTTGTCTATTTCATCCATTGGCGATACTTAGTCATGACGACGACTGCAAATGAACCAAGATGCAGTAGACGACCAGCAACATGTGTGTGTGTATATATATATATACACATATATATATATATATATATATATATATATATATATATATATATATATATGTGTGTGTGTGTGTGTGTGTTTATATATGTGTGTGTGTGTGTGTGTTAATATATGTGTGTGTATATATATATATATATATATATATATATATATATATATATATATATATATATATATATATATATATGTGTGTGTGTGTGTGCGTCTGTTTATCAATGTGTATGTTTGTGTATGTGCACAACGACCTATTCCCCATACAGTTTGCCCATTTCTTTATTTCTTAAAGTTTGCGGACAATAGTTTCGATCAAGGGGGCAGCATGCAACTTACCACATTATAAGTTTTGGCCCACCGGATGCATCACAAATGGACGAATTCCTCCAGTCAAAAAGACATTATTTTAACGCCCTTTTGAAAATAAATCAATCCTTGATTTTATTGACTTAAGAAACGGCACAATATTAATGTTTAGAAAACTCATTTGGTTTTGCTGGAAGTAAGATTACAGGAAGAAAAAGAGTATAATGATCCATACCTTGAAAAATAGGGTCTAGAATTTTAACGGACCAAAATATTTAGGGAAATATAAAATCTAGGCACTAAGAAACAAAAATGCAGAAATGCAGGGAAATATGAAACATTAGTAGGATACTATTAGATCAATAAAATATAGAGATATGGCGCCGAAATTAAAAATCAAGTTTAAAATTATCAAAAGAATATCACAATGAAGCAATCCAACTTTTCAACTGTTTACTTTCAAACTGATGTCGGAACTAACTTTGGGAGCTCCAATTTAATGACAAGAGAGACCCTCAATGATCTGAAATTTCTTACCGAGTGAAGCAAACCCTTATAATTGCTTAAAGCAGATGCATTGTGTTTCTAGTCTCTATTTATCATCATTCGCCAGCATGGTAAGAAGGCCTGCGTTAAATTATCAGCGAAAATTCGTATCACAATGATTGTTAACTGTGTTTAAAAATGTTTCATAAAAGTGTATTCACATTAAATGGAGATGACATTTTCATTATAAGAAGAAATAATAGGCGCACATTTTTATAAATATGAAATGCTGAAATGGAGCTGGACTTTTTTTTTTTTTACATTTAAATGGGTGTGTACGTTTAGAGAACAAATTTAGAACCGTTGTTGGCGTTATCTGAAACTGTGAGAAACCCCGCCCACCTTCTGCATCTCACGTGACATATTGAAATCTCCCTTGTAAAAATGTGCCTGAATAAAAAATTGGGTCACCGGTTCATGGCTAACACTTTGTATGTCAGTGGAATCTCCCAGGTCATATGCTATATTTTCCTTGCTGGTTTTCTTTTAATAGTGTTGAATGTACTGTGCTGCTACAGTGAAGTCTTTGACAAATTATAATAACATACATAACAGTTTTTTTTTTCAGGAGGAACAATATTATTGGTAAGTATGAAATAGAGGGATTAGACATTGCTATTTGTGATGAGAAAGAGTCAAGCAATGTGGAAAAGATAATTACTATGTGTACTTCTCTATAAAAATAAAACGTTTGTTTCATCTATCGGTTAAATTACGGCATTACTTTGCGTCATTAGCAGAATCTTTAAATCAATTGAAAAGTTAGGACTGACTCAGAATTATTTCAGCAAGTCTTAACGGTGGCATATAGATTATAAAGCTAGTTTATAAAAAAAAGTTTGTAAATGTAACACACCTACTCTGACATGGCGTGGGAGCTTATTTCTTATGCTGTGGGTTATGTCAGTAGTATGGTTACTTATGTTATGTTGATATTTCAGGATGCCGACTGAGACTTCTTCATTCTTCCACTTATCATCCGGGCACGAAAATAAGAATACTGAATCCTGGTTAAACTTACAGTACTTTATTGAACACACTTTATATTGATAATATTAATAAATAATCCTTGCATGAATGTAATTTCACATATATATCCATAGTACTCCATCATTAAGAAAGACACGTCCTCACACTACTGTCAACTCAGCTCAACTGTCTTACATCACACAGCTCTCACGCTACTGTTCTCTACTGCTCTGCGCTCAGCTCTCACTATCTAAGTCAACTCATACTTTATTACCAGCAAAGCGTGGAAAACAACCGCTCTGACAAAAACATAATTTTACTCTCTAAAAACGTGGAGTTCACATTTGCATCTCAAAATACATGGTCAACACAATCCACTGTTCACTCATGCTACCTCTCTGTTTTCATGTGAAAACATAGTCCGTTACAGTAAACTATTCACTGAATATCCGAATTTTGTTTTTTATCACCTCCAAAAAAAATTTGTTTTTTCTATCTAACAGATAAAATCATGTTTTTCGAAACACTTTTGGGACTAAATGTGACGTCACTGGTTATATTCTTCATTGTGATTGTGCTGTCATGGTACTGGCTCACAAAAAGTCCCAAGAACTTCCCTCCATCACCTGGCCTTGCATTACCTATTATAGGTCACTTGCATCTAATAGGTTCTAATCCAAGACAGCGATTTAAAGAATGGAACAAAACAATGGGTGATATTTTCAGCCTGAAGATGGGAAGCAAGCAATTAGTGGTATTGAACGGCCTTGACCTAATTAAAGAAGCACTTGCGAAAAAAGGCGACTCTTTTTCTGGCAGACCAGTGGACGATTTTATGAACGCACATTTTCCTCGAAGAAGAAATGGGATCATATTTTCATCAGGAGCTCATTGGAAAGCTCAAAGAGCAACTGGACTGATGATTTTACGAAACCTTGGAATGGGTAAAAATATCTTGGCCGAAAAAATTTCGGAAGAATTGATGTTTGTTGTTGATGAGATCATTTCAACAAACGGCAGACCCATCGACTTAAACACAGTTATAAACCCCAGCGTCTCAAATAATATCTGCTCATTAATTTTCGGAAAACGATTTGATAAAAAGGATCAGAGATTCCTGAATCTCATGTCTCTGTTATCGACTGCTTCAAGCGTTTTTAACGGGGTCACCATCATCCACTTTTGGCATTTTTTAAAGTATGTACCATTTGATCCATTTAAAAGTAAAACTCTGATTAACGTCTTTACACGATTGGCAGAATTTGCAAAGGAAATGGTTCATGAAGTTTCACAAAAGCGTGATGAAAACAATTCAGACAATTTTATTTTTGCTTATCTTGACGAATCAAAAAAGGAAAATTAGCCGGAAATTCTACTCATCTGGACACTGTGAGCTTATCAAGTTGTATTGATGATTTGTTTGGAGCAGGGACGGAAACAACCAGCACTACCATTTTATGGTGTATTCTGTATGCTGTTCACTTTCCAGATATCCAGGAAAGAGTTCATCAAGAGATCGTTGAAGAGATTGGAACAAGCAGAGCACCGTCGGTAAATGACAGGTCACAATTAAGGTATTTAAATGCTTACATAATGGAGACCCAGAGATTGGCCAGTATCTTACCTTTCAGTTTGGTCCACTTGTGTACAGAGGAGGCGACGCTTGGAGGCTATTCAATTCCCAAAGGGACATCAGTGATCCCCAATCTTGATTCCGTTCATCATGACGTTGGGATTTGGGGGGATGCTCAAACCTTTAGACCTGAAAGGTTCATTGATGCCAATGGAGACCTAAAAACTGCAGAAGCCCTAATCCCTTTTTCTATTGGTAAAAGAGTTTGCTTGGGTGAGGCATTAGCTAAAACACTACTATTTCTGTACACGGCAAATTTGTTTCAGAAATTTCAGTTTATACCTGTGGACCCACACAACTTGCCACCTCTTGTTGAAGTGTTTGGTATCACTGCGCCACCGGTGCCTTTTGAAGTAAAATGTTTGGAACGAAAGTTATAAAGATTGTTAATGCATTATAATTCTCTATATAAATTTCTAAATCAGTACGAAATACCTTTGGCAAGGGGCATATTTTAATATCTCTGTTTATGCGGCTTTTAGTTTTTTTAGTATTTTTTATCTTTAACAATTGAATGGTAATGTTTTCAAAAGTCCTAAGGACGTTTTCTCGCATGTTTGGCTACATTTGATCACAGTTAAAAATAATAATTTGTTTAATTAGTTTTGATGTGTAGATAATTTTATCAAAAACCCTTTTTTTTATTGGAATATTTATCTTTTGAACATTTTAATATGTATCCTAATACAAACGAACAAATTAGAGTTTTTTTTAAACAAATTCGAATACAATGTCGTTAAGGTTGAAGAATTCTACGAAAATTTTGGGTTTTTTTTTACTACGAAAAGGTGTTTGCCAGCCTTGTTCAATTTTTTAGAATAGCATTTTTCTTAGTAATTTACTTATCATATTGTAAATAAATAAAAAATGCTGATAAAATTATTTATTCTTTGATATTCCTTACCAAAAAATGAGATTAAAAATAAAATCTTTGGGGAAAAAAATGTTTTTTAAAAAAATGAATTCTGCATCAAAACTGAGTGTCGGTTGGTTTCAAATAATATGTGCAATTTCTTGCTTCTTTGTCCATCTTCTAACATTCTTATCGGGAAATAAAACAAAGCAAAATTTGTTTTATTAAATACGGGAGAATTCAGCCAATAGATTGAAGATTTGTCTCAAGTGATGCCAAACAAATACCACTAATTATAGGTAGGCAATCATAGTAACAAACAGCCGAAATGAACGAGATGTTTTCTGTAAAGAGAAAATATTTCTTTGATGGATTTGAATTGTCTCATCGTCCACTTATTTTAATTGTTCGTCTAAGTCATTAAAAAACAAACAAACTAATATACCAATTATATCAAACAACAATATAAAAATGCAACATTAGAATTTTTCTATCAGCACTGTCCTTACATTTTTTTTTAAAGTTATCCAGTCAACTCTTCACAACTTAATCAGATATAAAAGTTTCTAGTTTTGTAAAAAAAAGTGCCTTTCTTTAAAAAAAAAAAATTCCTTCGTATATCAAATGAATTTAATTAAAGAAAACAAAATAAACCATTTATTCGGTAAAGACTGAGAGCTACTCTGTCTGAATCATCTTTTAATGTAGTATTGGCCAGGTTCAAACTTGTGATCAATACTTTATCAAAGCAATGAGTAACACATTTAATAAAAAAAAAAAACTGGTTTTAAAGTGATGTTTGGTTAACGGCTTAATCGATATGGTTATATCGTTTATTTTTTGTAACGATATCTAGATGATTATTTGATCCTACCCATTGCGAAAAAATCGCAGCGTAAGGAAAACAAATGTCCATGAATGTTTAAACAAGTAGAGATATCGGCAACCAACACTACTGCTCAATGCATTCAAAGCATGTGCCGACTACGAGAGACATCAGGCAACCGACACTGCTGCTCAATGCAAAAACATGAACTTCCTACACACAACAAGCATAAGAAATAATAATATTCTGAACATGAAAATGACACCGGTGTAATCTATACATTGAACAGGTACACATACACAATATATACATCATTTAATGAAGCGAAACAGCCGATGCGCCAATTTAATTGTTCAATATTGACTACAATTTTCAGCAAAACATGGCCTCCTTTTTTTTAACTATTTCTAAGTAACGACATGTCAAGGGTATGAGAATAACTGTAGTTATGCTTAGATCACCGTTGTCATGTTTGGTAGGAGAAAGATGTTTTGTTTAGAGATTTCATGTGTAGCTGTATCGATGGTGTGAGAGTGTTGTGCGTTTTTGGTAAAAGGGAAATGACGCGAGATTATTAGTTGTTGTTATGGTGGATAGATGGCGGATATACTAAATAGACTGTTTGGACTTGAGTATTGTTTAGTGTTTGGTTGGAACGATTTGATTATTAATCTGAAATTATATATCAACCTTAGTTAAAGAATTTTTGTTAAATAAACTCATATCTTGCAGTCCGGTTGATGTTGCATTGGTAGCTGTTGCTATCTGATATATTGTCTCGCGGGATGACGTGAATGACTTGGCCCAGAGAAGTAGACACTCATCGCTATGAGTGGATGAACACGACACAACAGGTTCTACAGCTCGTCACGACACATGAATTGTAGGTTTTTTTTGTTTTCGATATTCGCAGTCGAAGTAGCCGTGACGTGAGCTGTAGGCCTACTCTGTTTAAAGTGTGGGAGAGTTGCTCAATTCGTCAGCTTCACGCTTTCATCCTTGTCTGTTTGATCCAATGGAAGACTTAGTCAAGGCGACTGGAAACAGACCATGATGCAGTGTGTGTGTGAATGCGTTTCCCATTCTGCTCTTAATTTTGCATTTCACTTTGCATGGAGTTCTCGAAATTTTCACTGTGTCAATGTCCAAATTGCCTGCGATCGTTATTTCTGGAGCTTATGTAGCCAAACCTACAAAACGATCTCAAGCTATTGTGGAATAAAAATATATTTTCACGAGTTTAATCTTTGAAAATCTTCGTTCAGCAATCATTGTTGGCATTGGGATTTTCAAAAAAAATATTGCATTAACCTTTGACAAAAAAAAAAAAAAGGACAATGGTCCCATTCGAGAAGGATTAACTTTGGGGGCTTTATTCTTTTCTCATCTCCTTTTGTTTAAAAATAAAATCTTTACAGTTTATTGATTATTGTGGAATAAAAATATATTTTCACGATTTTAATCTTTGAAAATCTTCGTTCAGCAATCATTGTTGGCATTGGGATTTTCAAAAAAAATATTGCATTAACCTTTGACAAAAAAAAAAAAAGGACAATGGTCCCATTCGAGAAGGATTAACTTTGGGGGCTTTATTCTTTTCTCATCTCCTTTTGTTTAAAAATAAAATCTTTACAGTTTATTGATATTAATGATTGTGGAATCTTCTTTTCAAGAGGGTAAAACTAATGGAAGCCTATTCTTTGGATACTTTAGTTATCTTAGATGTCTCCATTTAATATACTCAGTGCCGTACCTTGCCTCAAAGCCACGTTGAAAACTACCTTTTCCCCCTTTTTACACACAGCAAAAAATCGAAATTGGTCTCTGTGTGATGGTTAATTTTAAAAACGATCATTAATTAAAGGAGTAATACATTCCAACATTATAATTTGGATACTCTGGACCTTAAGGTGATATATGGTCACTCTATTTCGCTGTATTTCGCGGGGGAAATTGTTCAAAGTACACCTGCTGTTTTACCAATGATCGAGCTGTAATTCTGGGGCAAAATTCTTGCAACATCTAATTGTTAAAATAAATACAAATATATTTTTAAAATTTAATTTAATTTTTTCTTTAAGCGATATATTGTTTTTCTTCAAACATGATTTCGAGACAAATCGATTTGAAATACAATAGTAAACTACATCACTACCAAAAATGTAATAAAGATTTGTGTGTGCAATACCCACCGCTTCTGAAAAAGATATTTCAAAACATTGACCAACATTGGAAAATTTTGAGATAAGTGTTTTGCAATTAAAGACTCCTAAATGTTATAAAACCTAAATGTTATAAAACCTAAATGTTATAAAACCTAAATGTTATAAAACCTAAATGTTATAAAACGTAAATGTTATAAAACCTAAATGTTATAAAACCTAAATGTTATAAAACCTAAATGTTATAAAACCTAAATGTTATAAAACCTAAATGTCATAAAACCTAAATGTCATAAAACCTAAATGTTATAAAACCTAAATGTTATAAAACCTAAATGTTATAAAACCTAAATGTTATAAAACCTAAATGTTATAAAACCTAAATGTTATAAAGCCTAAATGTTATAAAACCTAAATGTTATAAAACGACATTTTCAAATCGAAAAGGATTTCATGCTTTTATTTGTTTAGAAAAGCAACCAACTCTAACATACACACAACACACAATTTAATCTATATTTATATATCCATCTTTATTGATATGTATTTATATCGGCCATAAAAAAAGTAGATGACCGTAGAATCAGGTCTATAATAATGATTTGTAATGCTCATCTCTTGTCTGCGCGCGATGGGCTCAGTTAAATCAAAAAACATTTTTTTAACGTTATGACCTGGACGAAAAAAAAAAAGCACGTAACAAAAGCATACATTTTTATTTATGAGAAGAAACCAAAGGAATGATGGCCCATATTATGATGTACTTTTGACAATCCATTCACAGGTGTTTTATGATTAAATTTCCAGGGATTTGTGAAGCTATTATTCAAATATGTTCATAATATTATTTTAATATTTAAAAATAAATCCATTTGATAATATTAAGACATGAATGTCGCCTTATTACAAGAAAATCATCAACAAAATTTATTTAAATAAGTCTAATGAGTAAATTCCAACAATTATTAAATGCAGATGTGCCCCATATACAATAAAGGATCCTATTTATGGTTTTAATAAAATGCCACAAAAAACATAAGCAAAATAATTCTCTTATCTTTAAAAAATGTGCAAAGAAAGCTAATTTAATCAAATACTAAACCTATTCAATGATTTTAAATGGTCCCTAAATTGTAGGATACTTTCAATATAATATAAACCACTGTACAATTGGTTACATGAACGCATTAGTAAAATAATATTGGCAATTTAAAAAAGATAAAAATCTTGAGTAATAAGATACAATTTTTAGCATTTGCAAGATGCTGTCACTTTAAAAAAAAAATTGCTATGCAGCTCTTTCCAAACATTTTACCTGATAAGGTACGGGTGGAGCTGTGATCCCAAACACTTCAACAAGAGGAGGTAAATTTTGGGGGTCAACAGGAACAAACTGAAATTTCTGAAACAAATTTGCCATATACAGAAAGAGTTCCATTTTAGCTAATGCCTCACCAATGCAAATTCTTTTACCAATGGAAAAAGGAATTAGCTCTTCAGCTGATTTCAGATTTCCCTGTGCATCAATGAACCTATCTGGTCTAAAGGCTTGAGGATCCCCCCAAATCCCAATGTCGTGATGAACGGAATCAAGATTTGGGATGACTGGAGTCCCTTCCGGAATTGAATACCCTCCGATTGTCGCCTCCTCTGTACACAAGTGGACTACACTGAAAGGTGCGACGCTGGCCAATCTCTGGGTCTCCATAATGTAAGCATTTAAATATTTTAACTTTGGCTTGTCATTGACCGATGGTTGTCTGTCAGTTCCCACATGTTCAACAATCTCTTGATGGAGTCTTTCCTGGATATCTGGAAAGTGGATCGAGTACAGAATACACCATAAAAGGGTAGTGCTGGTTGTATCAGTACCTGCCGCAAACAAATCATCAATAGTGCGAGCCAGGCTAATTTTGTCAAGATACGTCGGTTGGTTTCCCTCTTTCTGCTTCCCCATTTGGTCAAAGTATGCAGCGATAAAGTTTAAATCATTTTGTTCTGACACCTGGGAAATGGTTTCGACCATATCTGATGAGAACTTTTCAAGCCCAGCAAATGCATTCAGAAGTTTCTTTCCCTGGAAAGGATCAAAAGGGATATACCTCAAAATCGGCCAATAATTGATCATTGTCACTCCATTAAACAGATGGAACGTTGTTGTTAAATGATTCATCAGGTTAAGGAATTGCGGATCTTCATATCCGAACCGTTTGCCAAAGATTAATGAGCAGATTACATTAGACACGCTCTTGTATATAATCGGTTTCAGATCACCTGGTTTCCCTTTCGTATTCATGATGCCTTCAACGACAAATTTTAATTCATCTGATATTTTTTCAGCCAACACGTTTTTACCCATGCCAAGGTTTCGTAAAATGGTCAGTCCAGTTGACCGTTCAGATTTCCACTTATCACCAGCCGAGAACACAATGCCTTTCCTGCGGAGAGGAAAGTGCACGTTCAGCAAATCATCGACGGGGCGTCCAGCGAATGCTTGCTTTGCCAGAGCTTCCTTGATCAGGTCAAAGCCATTCAACACAACCACCGGCTTACCGCCCATCTGAAGACTGAATATATTTCCATGGTTCTTGGCCCATTCTTTGAATCGTTTTCTTGGATTAGAACCCATGAGATACAAGTGTCCTATAATTGGTAAGGCGAGGCCAGGGGATGGTGGGAAGTTCTTTGGTTTCCAAGTTAGCCAATACCATGAAGCCACTAGAACGACAAGGACTATAATGGCAGATGACGTATTCAGCTCTAGGAGCGCGTTTAAGTACATGACGCAATCTGTAGAGTGAAGGAAGAGAATATTTTTAACAACTTTGCAAAAGCATGAACTTTTTAAAAAAATCATCCGTCAAAAATCTTTAAAATGTTGTTATGGAAATAATTTATTTAATTAAGAGATAATATGTAGTGAGGCCTACACCAGCCTTTTGTAGAAAAAAAATTGCTTTATTAGAACCAATAATCCCATTTTTTTTTTACACGGTGGCTCCATTTGAGGATAAGATAATCACATTTCATTCACTATAAATTTTATACTAAGATATACATTTGTGTAACTTGACTAAATGCTGCTACAAGCGAACTCTCAAAAAACACTCTTCCACAAAAATCACGGTTGCTTTCAGTCATCTCTCCGGGGGCACTGACCTCCCCCCCCCCCTTTCCGGGAAAATCAAGTGCCCCTCTAGGCAAAATGGCTAAAAAAACACTAGAACGATTATATATTTTTACAACCAAATTTTCACTTTTAACCAGTTTTGAAAAGAATAGTAACTGGTGCTTTTATCCGATTACAATTAAGGGAATTTATTTAATATCACTAAGCTGGATTAATCTCTTCGAGTCATACAGTATTCGATTATAAATATTGTACTGGCCGCTTCTGATTATAAGCCCAAGTCTTACTTCCCGATGTTTGGACATATCGATATTTCACAAAATTTAAGACTTTAATAACTTTGTATTAAAATGCCTTTACATGAAGATCAAGGACTACTATTCTAATAATAGTTTTTGCCCATTCTCAAGCATACTGAAGCTATGTTCAAATTATATTTCACTATAAAAGCATTACTTTAAAGTTGGGAACGGTGTTAATTAGAAAGTGTATGATGCTATTAGGCTTTAAAATATTTTTATGAGCATAATTATAAATGTACTCAATTCTATGATTATTGATTTATATAAAATGGAAACTCAAAACATTAACAGATATATTTTTTTTTAAATAAAGGACACATACAAATAGTGCACATTTGATTAAATTTTTCATCGAAAACATTTGTGTTTTCTTTATACGTGCTATGTTTGTGACAATTTTTTTTTGAATAACATTGGTTTAAAAAAACATATATAGCCAATGTTTATTAAATTCCCACAGGCTTTAGTCTTTTTAATATTATAACAACAAACAAGATGCCCCATCTGTTTGCAAGGATTTAAAACAAAATAGTTTGTTCAGGATAAGAATCTATCAGAATGGTCAAATAAATAAGATGAAATAGCATTTGGATTGTCATGCCAATTCCATTTTTCTGTGGGAACTGGTTTTAAAATAAATTCTTATTCCATATTTTTCAATTTAAAATAAATTATGTGGATTTAAGGGGTAAAAATGTTTTAAATTATATCTAAGAGGCAAATGTGCAATTTATCTGAAAAAAATTATAGTACTTTGAAATTTTAGAAAACAAATTTCAGTCAACTGACTATTAGGAAATTGCCACTATTTTGTAAACAAATTTTGCATTCTTTATGTCATGATACCGTCTTTATACGATTTATAAAAATGACCAGTTTTTGAAAAGCCATAAAAATGCATAGACCTTTCTAATTTACATTTCTTTTTGTCTTTTTTTTTTAGTATGGTAAAACTTGGAAATATTTAGCAAAGGTATCTTTTTCACGTAAGTTGATTTTGATAAGGAACATTTTTTCATTTGCGTTTAACATTCAACATGATTTTAGCAGTGCTTTTTTGATATGGAAATCTTTTTATTTATATTTTTTATTAATTTATTAAATATGTAGATAACCCCGAGAGGTTAAAAAAAAAATGACAGCCACATTATAATTTAGTGATATAAACAAACTATTTGCATAACACAAGTAGGTCAAGCAGAACCGTCTCTCGACTTTTCTTGGTCCCTTTTGCCAGTTTTTGGTTTCGTCCTCTTTCAAGTATGAGAGTTCATTAGTAATTATTGCGACTGGATATTACGTTCATTACGTGTGGTGTGTGTTTGAGAGTTGTCATTAGTGAACGCTCTTCCCGCGTTTGACTCTATGAAGTATTTTTATGCTAAGTGTGACGCATTCTCTAGACAGTATTGTGCCGTAAGTTTTAGTCGTGCGGCAGTCTTAAGTGGAACTTTGTGGAAGTAGGATGTATATTATGTATGGCTGTTGCCATATTCATGTGTTTGTGTGCATAGATACTTAGATATTAAAGTTATATAATTATTATGAAAAGGCCTTGAGTTTATTCAGTGATAGTAAGAATAGCACGACGTATTCAGCGTGGGAAAGGACTTGAAGAATTAGTGAATCCAAGTAGACTTAAGAGTTGACATCCTCCCCCGCTTTGCATTGAAAAATGATAAGTAAGGAAATATCCACATTACATCTTTAAGCCCTAAAAAATTCGATGCCCACTACAGTCGTAGGGATTGCTGCACGCACAGATGTTTTTAAGCTTCACTGACACCTACATTTTTTAATTAGAAGAATTAGCATCTCTTCCGATGCTCTCTAATGGTAGAATGTTGAAAAACTAAATTATAGTATTTGCTAAAATGAATTCCTTTTTTTTTGAATATACCAAAAACTATAAAGATTAAATAGATTACATTAACCTAGGAAAAAATGCATATCCTCAAGGACGCCACAACTGGCATGTATTTAAATCATGTTGGTCAGGTGTAAGTAAAAGATTTTCTTAATTATGGCTAATTTTAGCGCTTCCCACAGGAAAGTCTCAAATTCATCAACAAAATTGTCAGAAAAGCCCACCAAATTCAAGTATGCGCAAAAATATTCCCCTTCTTTTCGAATTTGTGCAACTGTCTTCAGAACGCTCAATTTCTCCACCCCTTCCCCCCACACTAATCAATGTTATAATATCGGGTTGAATATAAGCTTGTGCCGAAAGATTACCCTGGAACACACTACAACCTGATTGAATTCAGTTTATGCATGGCACTTAATGCCTTAATGTCTCCCTCTGACGATTGAAAGGTGGTTTCCCCAAATGATATAGTCTAAGAGAAACACTGAATTGAGGTATACTCCAGATGGCACCTTTTAATTTTGAAATAATCCTACATTTGCGGTGGAGAGGCTCCCTTGATCCCAAAACCCTTTCCCTTTTTTACGAAAGAGCAAACAGTTCACTCAATTTCTGCCCTTCTTCCCTAAAAAAAATGACAGTACAGCAGACGCTGGTCATAATTTTTGGTGATGCTAGGTAAACTACCAAGTGGAGTAGCTAGTTTTAGTTTTGATAGATACACGACCTAGTGGAGTAGCTAGTTTTAGTTTTGATAGATACACGACCTAGTGGAGTAGCTAGTTTTAGTTTTGATAGATACACAATCTAGTTGAGTAGCTAGTGTTAATGCTGACAGAAACACAACCCAGTGGAGTAGCTAGTAGAAGTGATGATATTACACAACCAAGTGGAGTAGCTAGTGTTAGTGCTGATAGATACACTATCTATTGGAGTAGTTAGTGTTAGTGCTGATAGATCCGCTACAATGTGGAGTATTTAGTGCTAGTGCTACCCTAGACTTGCCAAGATTTACGCCGTGCACCATTTAACTATACAAATCCTAACATTCCACTTAAAGAAAAAGTTACATCTGGACTGACCAGCCAACCCACCACAAAGGAGAAGCTA
This sequence comes from Lymnaea stagnalis, assembly GCA_964033795.1. Lineage (NCBI taxonomy): Eukaryota > Metazoa > Mollusca > Gastropoda > Lymnaeidae > Lymnaea > Lymnaea stagnalis. Next base: position 655,731 of record CAXITT010000230.1, on the reverse strand, counting down.
GAGAATTGGGCGCAAAGGGGCATTGATTCATTTTCACGCCCCCTCCCCACACTCCTAAACTCTGGAAAGCATTTTAGATGTATTAAATACCATCACAGCCCATATTGGCGCCGCCGCTAGTAAGGTGCATAGGGATTTCTGTCACCATCTTCCCCCCTCAGCTACGCCATTGGCCACTATCCCTGCCCCCACCGGAAACCTGAAAAGCCCCCCCCCCCATCCTCGAGGGGAAATTTTCTTAAAGACATACTGCATTAGGGATTTCTGTCACCAACTTCCCCCCTCAGCTACGCCATTGGCCACTATCACTGCCCCCACCGGAAACCTGAAAAGCCCCCTCCCCCATCCTCGAGGGGAAATTTTCTTAAAGACATACTGCATACACTCACACCCACAAACACACCTGCTATTTCAAAAATGTAAACATAAAGAATTAAAGCAAAAAATGATCCCCCCTCCCTCTCGCTTTATGTTCCAAGACTGGTTCCCTCCTTCCCTAAGTACTTCTCATACTAGCCATTGACCTGTATATCCCCTAGATTCTGTGTGTGAATTTCGTTATATTAACGTGTCAACCCTTCTTCTCTTAATCCTTAATTTTACGCTTCATAATATGATGTAGTTAAGCCGCCACTAAAACACAAATGGATGGTGCGATTAAAAAAACCAGGAAAAAGAGCAGTTCAGTGATGTGAATTAGTTGTTTTTTTTTTTTATTATTATTTTTTTTTTTTTTTTTTTTTTGTTTTTTTTTTTTTTTAGATTAAATTGTAGTTTCTTTTTTATTTAGCATTAAATCAGTGAAATATCGGAAATAACTTGAACACATAAAACTGCTTTAAAGCTCTACAAATAAATCAAATTTTACGACATTTCTGACATCTAAATGTTTTGTGAGATGCAACAAAGTCGGTTATTCATGAACCGGTTCTTTGATTTTGAATTTTTTGTTTGTTTTGTTTTTGTTAAGAAACTTCATGTAATAAAATATTTCTAAACTCACCTTAACTTTTTTCAGAAAACAAACTCCTTGCGGTACTCAACAACAGATGAGGACAGTCTTTGTTTTCCGAAAATTTAGTGCTTAATTAACAGACATCCCTCACAGACCATGCAAACTGTAAATGCAAGAAAAGCTGGAACTTTCAAGTTAAAAACAAAAACAAAAAAAAAAAAAAAAAAAAAAAAAAAAAAAAAAAAAAAAAAAAAAAAAAAAAAAAAAAAAAAAAAAAAAAAATAAAAAAAAAAAAAAAAAAAAAAAAAAAAAAAAAAAAAAGGAGAAAAATAAAAAAAAAAAAAAAAAAAAAAAAAAAAAAAAAAAAAAAAAAGACAGAAAAAAAAGGATACAAACAAAAACAGAAAAAAGCAAAAATGCAATTTAAAAAAAATAAAGTTAAAAACGAAAGGAAAGAATAGCTTTTGCTTTATCCTACAAGTGGAACTCGTGGATATCCGGGAATGCTTAGAGCAATAGAAAATATTAGACTTAAAAAAAAACAAAAAAAAAACACATTTTGGAAAATATATAGCATCCGTTTCGAATACCAAGGCTGTGCAAGCGAACCACAACAGCAAATTTTCTTTAACTGGGACAAGGGCTCTAACGTTTTAAAGTAGAGAGACCCATTCAGACAGTTTTAAAAAGGGGAAGATGTATCTGTTGTTGCTTTTAAAGATTTTTTTTTTAAAATAACGATAACGTTAGGAGAGAAACAATTTCTCATTAAATCTTAAATGTATTTTGAGTTTTTATTGAATTTTTTTTTTAAAAATTCTTTTTTAGTTTCAATGTTATTTGGTTGGTCGGTAGGTGGGGCTGGGTTTTCAGAAAAAAGAAACAAATTCATTAAAAACATAGAAATTTTTGCTTACCTTGCAATAATTTTATTTCATGTTGGAGGATTTTTTTGAAAACAAAATGGGTTTAAGACATAGTTTAATCTATAGTATATTATTGTCTGTGTTGATCTCATATTAATCTTCACTCTAAGCTTAATTGTGTTTCTTTTCATTTAGAAAATAGTTTTAAAAAAATTGATATTCATTTAAAAGTATGCATTTTAGCTGTGACGCTATTTAAATAATTCACTCTTTATATTGCTAGATGAAAGTGGAATTTTATTACCGCTAAATCAACATTGGAACGTCCTTGTTTAACTACTGATCACATGTTACAACTCATCATACAGGCATGAACCAATTTCATTTGTAAGGAAAGTAAACATTTTTTTTTGCTGTATAAAAAAGTTCTTTTCCTTATGCCCGTCGGCAGGAAAATACCTTGGGACACATTCCCCTAGACCTGCATGCGTAGACAACATACGGCCTGCGGGTCGAATGCGCCCCGCCAGAAACCATTTTGCGGCCCGCGAAATAACGAAATTTTTTTTTAAAAATTAGTTTATTAATAGCCCCCCCACTACCTTTCCTATTTTCTTTCGGATCGCACACGTTTTTCATAAAGCATTATGGCCCGCCTTACATTTTGAGTTGTGCAGGCCTGACATAATGTACAAATGTATTGTTCTCAAATCGACTTGTGTCTTAATGTTAATACAGACGCAGAGTATTTGCTCATAATGCGCATGAATCTCTGCGGTTCAGAAAAATTATACTATTCCCAAACCCCCCCCCCCCCCCGCCCTCTGTTGTTATATTATTATTTTACGATGGATTTATAAAAATGTGTATTTGTTAGAATGATTTAACAATTCATACTAAAGTCTAAAAGGTAGGCGAGTCTAATCGCCTATTATGTCTGTGTTGTACTGGTATAATATGTATGAGTGTGTTGTGTATGCGTCAGTGTGTTGTTGTTGTGCGAATTGATTGAATGGTGTATTCTCGGATAGAATGTCTGTACATGTGTTCTGGTCGTAGAGCATAAAATATTTATTTCTTTTTGTGAATCCTTTATTAAAAATGTTAACATCGCTTTTGTTCGTTGCGGGTAAAATTCTCGGACGGCTAATTGACCCACTTCCCATAAACCCAATCAAGCTGAAACGTTGCACATAGACACGCTATCTATGAAAACACATTATTTCCAATCTTCAGCCCCTCACCCGATCCCCAGACCCCCGAAAATAACATTTTTTCTGATTTTTCAAGTGGAAGATGAAGAAAATATAATAGACTAATTCACGAAAAAAAATCCCAACAACGGTGCTTAATAAGATTCTTTAAAAAAATCTCGGTAGTGCGTTTTGTGCGTAATATTTTCTTTCGTTTTCTTTGTTGTTGTTATTTTTTTATTTTATTTTTTTTTTCGGGGGGGGGGATATTGCTGGCGAAAAAAGTCAGCGGTGTAAAAGAGGGTGGGTCAATAGACTTTTAATAAAGTAAAAGGCTTGCAAAAAATGCGGCTGGTTCGCAAAATCTTAGGACGGCTAATTGACCCAGGTCCCTTCAACCTGTCGAACTAAAACTTGGCACAAATCTCGTTGTCAATGACAACACGTTATTTCAAATTTACTTTGAATACTTTAGATGTATTTCTTCCTCGTTTACGTTACTGCGTTCTACTCGCATACGTTAAATATATCTGATGCGTATAAGTAGGTTGTGTGTTTTACTTGCGTAACATTTTAGTAGTGTGTCTCACTTGTGTAAAAAGTGAGCCCGACTTCCTCAACTTGTTAATGTTTGTCTGACTTGTGTTAGGTATTTGTTGTTGTGTGTGTCTGACTTGCGTAACATACCAGCTGTGATTCATATTAGAGGAACGCATGAAGTACGAGCGTGGTAATCGCACTTCAGCCGTATGTGGTAATCTGGTGTGGCCTACTCTAGTTTTACGTCTGCCCGACTCGTATCGTAGTTTCAACTGAATATACAATGAAATGTGTGTGCGTTCGTTTACTTAAGAACCAGGCCAGCAGCACTCTACACAAGTTGGCATTTTTAGTGGGCGGGATTTTATTTAATGCAAAAATGGTTCTCAAGTGTGTACGTCTCTACAGGATAATGATCCAAGACAAAAAAATATAATGTATTTTTTCTTCAGAAAACTGTTGAAATAATAATAGAATTATGAGCAAATTATGTTTAGATGTAAAAAGGTGAGATGTAGAAGACAGAGCTACATTACTGTCTAATACAAAACGATCCTAGTTAAAGCAAACAGTAAATTTGAAGATTGAAACTCTTGTATTGGAATGATGGTTTTTTATTCAGAAAGCATCAGAAAGAGTTTACACACATTTGATCATTAATAAAAAGTCTGGAAAATGCTTTTATTTGATAAAATATTTTAAGTGAATGAACGAGACTTGGAAAACAGTCGCTGAAATTTTTCTTTTACTCTTGGGACCAAGCTATTGCTCTTTGATGGCTCCCGACCAATACCTTACAGGCCTTCCGCTTCTGCCTGGCTGGGTCGCAAATTAGACTATCAACGTGGTCGGCGTGGAGCCCCCCCCCCCCTCCGCTTCTGCCTGGCTGGGTCGCAAATTAGACTATCAACGTGGTCGGCGTGGAGCCCCCCCCCCCAGTCATACAAATCGTTAGCATCAGGAACTAGGCAAGTAAGTGCTCGACATTCTCCGGCGCCTTACCACAATGACGGGAGCTCGGGTTTCAAAGCGGAGGTAACAGGTAGCTACGGGTTAAGCCGATGCTCTGGCCTCATTCGTTTTAGGAGGATTGATTGATTGCGTCTAAAACGCCACCATTGATCGCCCTTTCGGTTTGGTTTCGGCATGGAAAAGCTTGCGAGCTGTTTGATCATTCTTTCAATTCGTTAACCATTCCTCTAAAAAGCGGTCCTTGATCCAGACAATGATCCCCATTTAGTCAGTAGCCCGTTAGGTTGTGGTTGGTTAGAGTCTTTGTTTCGCTAGATGGGACAGCTCGAATATTTAGAGTAATACCAGCATGGCCTTTGTTCCAGTTATGGACCACCTCGCGTCCATGTTACCGTAGGTATTGTATGGCATCCGACATTGCACTGGCCACTTTCGTGTCCAAAGAGCAACTCTTTCCAGTTTCAAGAGCGTACTGTGATTCGGTAAACACTACGAAGGCTGAAAGTGTTTTACGATTCAGCAATCTGCGGCGCACTTCTCTCAGGGTCATTAGGGTAGCTTCATTTTATGCGTCAATTGCAGCGCTATTTGTTTCGCTTGGCCCTGAAATGTCCTTAGGTGAGGTTACCCCTTACGGGTGCTGTATGAGTGCACTTTACCCGGCATTCTTCTCGCTGGCGAGATAGGAGCCGTATGTGGCGTTTTATTACCACTATTTCTTATACGACGCGGTCATCTCGAGTGATGCCTCCGTTCGCTCATTATGGAGGCCTCGACCAGCTAACTGCCGCGTTTGCCAGGGTTAGACGTAGATCAGGTGGGTCGTAACATCATGTGGTGATCTCTCCTGGATCAAGAATTTTTTTAATCTCCCTGTTTCCTGGTAAATGAAATATTAAAACTAGTTATGTTGAAGATTGGATCAATTGTTCAACAAGAATTGAACATTTCGGCTTAGAGCCTTCTTCAGCAAACAGGGTGTTACGCACTGGCTTCTGTTGTGAGAAATTGATGTCTTATTTTAAATTGATGGCTCGTTCAAACAGTGACTAACAAAGGACGATACCCTAGAAAAATAAAATGAATAAAGTTACTACACGCAAAACCAGTTGCCAATTACAATTAAGATTTACTTTAGTACTAATACAATAATAAAACAAAAGAAATATAATTATAATCATCAACTTACAGAGTATGGTAGATCTTGTACCGGTAAACAAATAGTACAATGTGCCAATAATAATGATGAATGATCAATGCCAATAAAACACACACAAGCACACAAAGAATAATACAATCGTCTCGAATGGTTAATAATATCTATCTGAATCTCTCTCTCTCTCTCTCTGTGCCTGCCAATCCTTTATATATGTGGGTCTACCGACGCGTCTAAAAACGCCCTTCCTTTACTAATACAATCGAGAAAGAAATCTTAACTTTAAACATAGAGCTTTTAATAAATTAACTTTTTGTGAGAAACAGAATCAAACACATGAAATAAAGCAATTTGTTAAACAAGTTCTCAAATTGACATTAAGTACTTAAATTATTAAAGTGGACAAGATAATTACGTTCCACCAAACAACAGGGATTAACGTCTTGATCAAATTGAACCCCCACCCACCCCCACCCCCACCCCCCCCCTCCTCCGAAACTTGGACAAGGCTACCTAATACGATCGCTTCGATGTTTGGCTACCTTGTAATAATGGTCGTGTTTGCTGTGTTTTCGGAAACGGGTTTAACGCTGATTGATTCTCGCATCTAGTAATCAAAGGTGATCATTTATTTTTTATTGGGACGACATTTAATCTCAGGCTTACAACTGCGAGGCAAGCAAATGGTGGTGGTGAAGATGGAGATTCCGAATTAGCAGGGCATGTGGTCAAAGTTTTGGATCAATAGCTCACGTAAAGTTTCTGGACTGATCTTCAACCTTCGATCCTCGTACGGTGCTTAGGCATTGATCTGAAACTGGGCTCAGCACCTGATTTTGGCCCAGCAGATGAAAGTAAAATGACAAGCTGAATGTAGAAGCTGTGAAGGGATGCCGAGAGTGTGCAGGGGGGAACATGAAGACAATATTTTGATTTGCGATACATTTAGATGTATCCTGGATGAGCTACACAATTTTATTATAGAATCGTCTGTCATATCCAACTTTCCCTGCGATCGCTCTTTCTAGAGATTATGTAGCGAAACCTACAAAACGATTTCAAGCGAAGGTGGAAAGAAAATATATTTCAAGGAGTTTAATATTTGAAAACATTCGCTCAGTAAAAATTGTTGGTATTAGGATTTTAAGAAAATATTAACCTTTGACCAAAAAAATAATAATTATACCATTCGAGAAGAATTAACTTTGGCGGCTTTATTCTTTTCTAATCTCCTTTTGCTTAATAATTTTTTGTTTACAGTTTATTTATATTAATGATTGTGGAATCTTCATTTCAAGAGGGTAAAACTAATGGAAGCCCATTCTTTGAATACTTCAGTTATCTTAAATGTCTCCATTTCCTCTTGAAAACTACAATCTCCCCCTTTTTACACACAGACAAAAATTGAAATTGGTCTCTGTATGATGGTTAATTTAAAAAAACAAACATACAGTCTCAGCTTCGTAGGATAAGACACGTAGCCCGTATGAAAGACCACTGGCTCCCGAAACAATTATTCTTCGGAGAACTCACGATAGGCAAGCGCTCCCAAGGAGGTCAAACAAAGCGTTACAAAGACTCACTGAAAGTGGCACTAAAGGCCTTCAGCATAAGCCCTACTCAATGGGTGCAGACAGCCCAGGACAGAGCCAGGTGGAGAGCTGCTGTCAAGAAGGGGGCTAAATCTCATGAAGCTAATAGAATAACCACAGCTGAGACACGCAGGCTTGCCCCAAAGAGCAACATTAGATCACCGTCTGAAGCAAGTATTCCATCGCAGGATGTCATAGATTATTCCGAGCAAGGATTGGTCTAGCAAGCCACCTACGAGCTCACCGTAATCCCAACCTCCCCCTAACCGGATGATTCGATGGTCCTTGTCGACTTCGACGGACGAACAACAACAACAATTTTTTTAAAAAGGACCATTAATTAAACGAGTAATACATCCCAACATAATAATTTGGATACTCTGGAACTTACGGTGATATGTGGTCACTCAATTTCGCTGTATTTTGCGGGGGAAATTGTTCAAAGTACACCTTCTGTTTTATCAATGATCGAGCTGTAATTCTCGGGCAAAATTCTTGCAGCATTTAATTGTTAAAATATATTAAAAATATTTTTTTAAAATTTAATTTAATTTTTTCTTTAAGCGATATATTGTTTTTCTTCAAACATGATTTGGAGACAAATCTATTTGAAATACAATAGTAAACTACATCACTAAAAATTTAATAAAGATTTTTGTGTGCAATACCCACGCTTCTGAAAAAGACATTTCAAAACATTGACCAACATTGGCAAATTTTGAGATAACTCTTTTGTAATTAAAGACTCCTAAAATGTGATAAAACGACATTTTCAATTGGAGAAGCATTTAATGCTTTGATTTTTTTTAGAACTGCAACCAGCTCTTACTTACACACAACACACAATTTTATGTTTATCGGCCACACAAAAAGGATATGACCGTAGACGCAGGTCTATATGATGATTTGTGATGCTCATCACTTGTCATAGTTTCTGCGCACAACTGGCTCATTAACATTTTAAAAAAAAATTAACGTTATTACCTGGACGAAAGAAATAAAAAACTTGTAATAAAAGCATACATTTTTATTTATGAGAAGAAACCAAAGAAATGATGACCCATATTATGATATACATTTGACAGTCCATTCACAGGTGTTTTATGATTACATTTTCGGGTAAATGTGAAGCCATTATTCATATATGCTCATAATATTTTGTTTCAATATTTAAAAAAATCAATTTAATAATATTAAGACATGAATATCGCCGTATCACAAGAAAATCATAAACACAATTTATTTCGGAAACTCTAATTAGTAAATTCCAAACATTATGAAACAGCAGATGTGTCCAATATACAATAAAGAATCCTATTTATGGGTTCAATTAAATGTCACAAAAACATAAGCAAAAAGCTTCTCTTATATTTAAAAAAAGTGCAAGGAAATCGAATTTAATAAAATACTAAACCTCTCCAATAATTTTAAATTGTCCCTAAATTGTGGGTTACTTTCTGTATAATAAAACCACTGTACAATTCGTTACATAAACGCATTAGTAAAATAATATTGGCAATTTAAAGAATAAAAATCTTGAGTAAAAAGATACAAGTTTTACCATTTGCAAGATGCTGTCACTTTAAAAAAAATACTATGCAGCTCTTTCCAAACATTTTACCTGATAAGGTACGGGCGGCGTTGTCAGACCAAACACTTCAACAAGAGGAGGTAAATTTTGGGGGTCAACAGGAACAAACTGAAATTTCTGAAACAAATTTGCCATGTACAGAAAGAGTTCCATTTTAGCTAACGCCTCACCAATGCAAATTCTTTTACCAATGGAAAAAGGAATTAGCTCTTCAGCTGATTTCAGATTTCCCTGGGCATCAATGAACCTATCTGGTCTAAAGGTTTGAGGATCCCCCCAAATCCCAACGTCATGATGAACTGAGTCAAGATTGGGGATCACTGATGTCCCCTTGGGAATTGAATAGCCTCCGATTGTCGCTGCCTCTGTACACAAGTGGACTACACTGAAAGGTGCGATGCTGGCCAATCTCTGGGTCTCCATGATGTAAGCATTTAAATATTTTAACTTTGGCTTGTCATTGACCGATGGTTGTCTGTCGGTTCCCACATGTTCAAAAATCTCATTGAAGAGTCTTTCCTGGATATCTGGAAAGTGGATCGAGTACAGAATACACCATAAAAGGGTAGTGCTGGTTGTATCAGTACCTGCCGCAAACAAATCATCAATAGTGCGGGCCAGGCTAATTTTGTCAAGATACGTTGGTAGTTTTCCCTCTTTCTTCTTTCCCATTTCGTCAAAGTATGCAGCGATAAAGTTTAAATCATTTTGTTTTGACACCTGTGCAATGGTTTCGACCATATCTGATGAGAACTTTTCAAGCCCAGCAAATGCATTCAGAAGTTTCTTTCCCTGGAAAGGATCAAAAGGGATATACCTCAAAATCGGCCAATAATTGATCATTGTCACGCCATTAAACAGATGGAACGTTGTTGTTAAATGATTAATCAGGTTAAGGAATTGCGGATCTTCATAACCGAACCTTTTGCCAAAAATTAATGAGCAGATTACATTAGACACGCTCTTGTATATAATCGGTTTTAGATCACCTGGTTTCCCTTTTGTATTCATGATGCCTTCAACTACACATTTTAATTCATCTGATATTTTTTCAGCCAGCACGTTTTTACCCATGCCAAGGTTTCGTAAAATGGTCAGTCCAGTTGACCGTTCAGATTTCCACTGATCACCAGCCGAGAACACAATGCCTTTCCTGCGGAGAGGAAAGTGCACGTTCAGCAAATCATCGACGGGGCGTCCAGAGAATGCTTGCTTTGTCAGAGCTTCCTTGATCAGGTCAAAGCCATTCAACACAACCACCGGCTTACCGCCCATCTGAAGACTGAATATATTTCCATGGTTCTTGGCCCATTCTTTGAATCGTTGTCTTGGATTAGAACCCATGAGATACAAGTGTCCTATAATTGGTAAGGCGAGGCCAGGGGATGGTGGGAAGTTCTTTGGTTTCCAAGTTAGCCAATACCATGAAGTAACTAGAAGGACAAGGGCTATAATGGCAGAAGCAGCATTCAGCTCTAGCAGCGCGTTAAAGAACATGACACGATCTGTAGAGTGAAGGAAGAGAATATTTTTTAACAACTTTGCACGCCTTTAAGGTTAATTAAATCTTTAACGTTTAGAAAAAGCGCTCTTCACCAATTTTGAAATTCTTATTATAGAAATATTTTATTTAATGAACAGGAAATTAATGGTGAAGCTTACATTAGCTGTTTGTAAAAAAAATATATATATAATAAAAACAAAAATAAAATTAATGTAAAAAAAATAATTGCTTTAATAAAATAAGGCTCTTTTTACACGCTGAGGCTATTTCAGGAAAAGATAATTAAATTACATTCCATATAAACTACACATTACTATACACAGCTGTGTACTTTAACTAAATGCCGATATAGGTGAACTCACACTCATACACACACACTCACACATAAACGCACACACTCACCTTATTTTTAAAATGTAACATAAAAACATACCCCCCCCCCACTTTTTTTTTCAAGGCTGTCACCCTTCCATTTGTACGAGATGAACTAGACAGTGAGTTTATGTGCACTAAATTTGTGTTGAAATTTTGTGTTATTAATGTGCCGCCTCTTCTTCTCTTTGTACTTGCATTTAAGTTCATATTTTTCATTTTAGCTAAGCTGCCACTTACATTCAAATAGATAGTCTGATTTAAAAACATGGAAAAAGAGCAGTTCAGCTGGGTGGAATTTTTTTTTTTTTTAAAGTTTACAATTTGTATTCAGCATTAAATCGGTGAAATATTGGATACATCCTAAACAAATGAAACTGGTTTGAAGCCCTACAAATAACTGCACAAATAAATCAAATGATCGACATTTCTGACATCTAACCGTTGTGTCACATACAACAAAGTCGGTTATTAATTAACCGGTTCGTACAATGTTTTTTTTTTTTTTTTATGAAACTTCTTATAAGATCGGAAGACCCCACGTCTGAACTCCAGTCCCCACCGG
>CAXITT010000230.1:518020-638618 GCA_964033795.1 Lymnaea stagnalis | reverse complement strand
GGGGGGGGGGGTGTCGAATAAATTTTAACAATACATTTTTTATAAAAAAATTAAAAGCAATTTTTAATTTTGATTTAAATAAAAAAAAAAAAAAAAGAATATGATTGATTTATTTAATTTACGGCAAATTTTTTTTATTGTTTGGAAGATAATATTCTAACTAAAACAAATAAAATATATTTTTAAAAATTAACTAACATTGGTTTTAATTAAATTAACTTTTGACCATGATAAAATCTAAACAAACATTGAATATTAAATGATTTAATGTTTTTAGGATATCAGTCAGTATGTATCATGCTTCAGATTACGGAACGGATCAAACGGGATTTGCCTTAACATCGGAAAATAATAAATGATTGTAATCCCATTTAAGGGTTCAACCAGTGTTTTTAAGTGACCCATGAGCCTTACAAATTTAGGATTTTTGTAATCGAATGTTTAACCCTAAAAATTACGGAACAAATACCATTGGCCACGCTGGTGGTTATGAGTGTTTTAATGTCAACTGGTGTTTCTTTCGTTGAACTCATCTCTTCCACTAAGAATATGAGTGTTTTAATGTCAACTGGTGTTTCTTTCGTTGAACTCATCTCTTCCACTAAGAATATGAGTGTTTTAATGTCAACTGGTGTTTCTTTCGTTGAACTCATCTCTTCCACTAAGAATATGAGTGTTTTAATGTCAACTGGTGTTTCTTTCGTTGAACTCATCTCTTCCACTAAGAATATGAGTGTTTTAATGTCAACTGGTGTTTCTTTCGTTGAACTCATCTCTTCCACTAAGAATATGAGTGTTTTAATGTCAACTGGTGTTTCTTTCGTTGAACTCATCTCTTCCACTAAGAATATGAGTGTTTTAATGTCAACTGGTGTTTCTTTCGTTGAACTCATCTCTTCAACTAAGAATATGAGTGTTTTAATGTCAACTGGTGTTTCTTTCGTTGAACTCATCTCTTCAACTAAGAATATGAGTGTTTTAATGTCAACTGGTGTTTCTTTCGTTGAACTCATCTCTTCCACTAAGAATTTTAATTCTTCCGAAATCTGTTCAGCCATAATGTGTTACCCACGCCAAGGTTTTTTTCAATATTGATAGGGTAGTTTACCTTTGAGCTTTCCAGTGAGCTCCAAATGAAAATGCTAATCTTTTTCTTCGTTCAGGAAACTGAACATACATGATATCAGTCAGTGGGCGTGCAGCAAAGGACTCCCCCCCTTGTTTCGCCAGGGCTTCCTTGATCAAAACATGGCCTTTCCATACAACGATTTGTGATACGCCCATGCGAAGACTGAAGATATCCCCCGAGGGTTCTGTTCCATTCTTTGAATTTCCGTCGCGGATTCGAACCTATTAGATACAGGTGCCCTCTAAAAGCCAGGGCAAGTCCGGGAGACGGAGGAAAAATTCTTGGGGCTTTGTGTAAGCCAAAAATATGATGTCACCAAAATAAGGAGGATTAGTGTCACTGACGTCAGATTAAGCCCCAAGAGCGTCCACGTGTACATTATGGTACCTGTTGGATTTAGAAATGTTATTTGATATTAACATGCCATAATAATGATTGAAAACGATAATTGAAACTTAATTTAAAGGGCTTTAAGAATCGCAATGAGTAATCTGAGATGATAGCGAATTCAGTTGAATCTTGTAATGCTAATGTTTCCTATTTTTTATAAGGAAGCTTGCTCCTAATAGACGTTTCTCTAACGCCAATGTCCATTTTGAATGCCCATATAAAAGGTATATGTTTATGGCAAGTGTGCCATGATGAGAGACGTTCATTGAGAACGATACAGCAAATAGTCGGTAATTAGCATAATTGAATATTTTTCCAGATCAATCGGTGGTCCACGTTGTTAAAAAAGTCATCATTACAAAAGCGTTAAAAAGTGATGTCACGCTGGATTTTTTTGTAAAGCTTGAAATAAGAAAACATCACCATCTTCCTTGTCAGCAGCCATTGATTCCTGTCAATAACTCTTATCGTGAGCCTTCCCGCCCCCCCCCCCACTTTCGGGAAACATACCTTTATCGCTAAATATAAATCACTATTCCAGTTATAAATTTAATTTTTTTTAATATATTATGAATTTTATAAAATATGTTTTGTATGTAGCAGAGTGGTTGCGTGGCTGACGATTTAAATACGCAAAGAATGATATGCAGGTCTTGAGAACTATAGCTTTATTCAAGAACGTAGGGAACAATCATTTCGAAAACGACTGTCAAATATGACAAAATAAACAAGACACGCAGCCGTCCTCCTGTAGCAGTGTACACACATCATGTATCAGACACAGCTGACTACCAGATCCCAGCTCAAAAAANTCCCGCCCCCCCCCCCCCACTTTCGGGAAACATACCTTTATCGCTAAATATAAATCACTATTCCAGTTATAAATTTAATTTTTTTTAATATATTATGAATTTTATAAAATATGTTTTGTATGTAGCAGAGTGGTTGCGTGGCTGACGATTTAAATACGCAAAGAATGATATGCAGGTCTTGAGAACTATAGCTTTATTCAAGAACGTAGGGAACAATCATTTCGAAAACGACTGTCAAATATGACAAAATAAACAAGACACGCAGCCGTCCTCCTGTAGCAGTGTACACACATCATGTATCAGACACAGCTGACTACCAGATCCCAGCTCAAAAAAAAAACGGAGCGTGTTTCAATTTCACCAGCCTGATGAAGCAACTATGATTGTCAACGTCATGAGCTTTTGACCGGTCACCAGGTGGGACAGACATGACCGCAGCTCAGTGGTTGTGAACACGCCTGGGGGTAATCAACCATACCACAGGAGCGTGCCAGCATCTTTCAATAGCCGTTTAATTCGGATTCGGTGACTTGTTTTAGGCTCATTTTTCTGACACACTGTAGCCCTGTAGCAAACGATTAGTTTAGGCAATTAGACATGCAGCAATAAAATCGGGGCCTTTAACTAATGCAAGAATAGTACATATCTTTAGCTTTATTTTTTTCTTATACGTTTATGTCGTATGAGCGAGCCTGTTGTGAAGTTGGATTCTGTTACATAATACGCCTTAGGAAAAGTTCCTAAAGTATGTCACGCTTTTTCTTTAAAAAAAAAATTAGCCATAACTCGCCCGTCCCTATATGACACACCACATCTCAAATCCCTTGACTTCCCCCTTCCCCCAATATAAATACACTTAAGAAATTACGTAACGATTTTGAATTCAAATATCGTTTTAAAAAATGCAACAATTAATTAAAAGTTAATCTACAACACACTTACTATTTAACTATGAGATGCATAAGAGTAAAATCTTCTGTCAGAATGTATGCATCAAAACAGAAAGTTTAACATCACTGTTAGAGTGCATCCATAACGACATGAAGTTTCACATCAATGTCACAATACATCTCTTACAACTCAGAGCAGAAAGTTCCACATGGCTCTACCAATACATCAACAGAAATGTTCACAGTGCAGTCAATTTCTGGTTTTATTTGTTAGATAAAAAAAAAAATTAAGTATGTGACGTAACTTGCTCCATCTCCCCCCCCCCCTGTCACAAACAATTACCCTGTCTTAAACACCTTCGCTCCTTAATAAACAAAGTGATTCTCAATCTTTAAAAAATCAGTCAATTTCTGGTTTTATTTGTTAGAAAAAAAAAAAAATTAAGTTTGTGACGTAACTTGCTCCACCCCCCCCCCCCCCCTGTCACAAACAATTACCCTGTCTTAAACACCTTCGCTCCTTAATAAACAAAGTGATTCTCAATCTTTAAAAAAAAAAACGGAATCCTTCTACTTGTACAAGTCTAATGGCTCAAAGTAATGGAAGAGCGGCAAAACGGTGTTCTGTTCTTAAGGATAAGATGGATGCCAAAGAGATTGACATTTCCATGTTATATCGTTAAGATAAAAATAATTTAGTGTGACAATTTTCAATTTTAATACAATTTTGAAGATTCAAATGAATCCTTTCTAGTGATGACTCGTAAATTAAATATTTAAAGCCCAGTAGTAGACACTGATAAACCAGGCCTACACAACTCCAAGTGTAAGGCGGGCCGTAATACTTTATGAAAATCTTGTGCGGACCGAAAAAAAAAATGGTAAACGGGGGGGGGGGGGAGTTTTTAAGAAAATACAAATATTGATGAATAGTTCGTTTCTTTTCTGGGCCGCAAAGTGGGCTCTGGTGGACCGTATGTTGTGCAGGCCTGTGATATAACATTTAGCTATAATAATGGATTGGGTCTAAATCTTCTAAAGCCCGATCACTGTCCAAATATGTATGAATGTGTTGATGTTCATTCCTACCTTTAAAACATCTACCAAACTTTAGCCCTTGAGATCCAGATACACTATTATTGATGTATTTTCTCTTCAAGTTAGACACGATACCAAGATGCTTGGTTGGAAAATTTAAAAAATCAGTCCAAACAAAATATACTTTCTAAAGTCCCAAGTTTGCGACTCAACCAGTGCTCCAAAGATGTACTTTACAACCATCGACCGCACATTTTTTTAAGTATGCCGAGTATGTCACTGCCAAAAGTGTAATGACAACATTCACAGCTAAAGTTCATTTTTTTATTTCACTCCCAATAGTTTAGAGACACAGGGTTTCTGATTTCTTTTAAAAACGCTCGCACTTAGTCTGAACTCAAAAACATTCGCTTTAGTATATAGACGGATTTTGTCAATGTATTTCAAATAATTGGGGAATAAACCAGACTATTAAAAGGAAAGATATACCCAAAAAAACAACAACAATTGATGGTGTTACATGTTTGAGCTGTGATCAAGCCACTAAGAAATGTAGGGATACTTGACAAATTTATGTCTTTAACATACCAGTTTCTTTAATTAAAAAAAATTTCAATCATTTATTTTTGTAAAGCGCTAAAGTTAGACAAGTAAACTGATCGATTTATCACTATTGTTTAGTCTGCAAAGCTTAGGCTACTAGTTGAAAATGATAATTTTTGAAATCATTATTTTATTATATTTTTTATTTCGCATTACTTCCTCTACACTTAACGACTAGATTCTAGTGATATTTTTTACCCTTGTCTGCTTTGATCGATAAGATTAATTCTATGAGTACATAGATGAGTATCAGAAAAGTGATTTTAAATCAATTAGTTAACATAGATTGTTGAATTAAAAAAAAACAACTAAAAACAAAGTTTTTCGTAATAAATCGTTTATAAAATGTAATATCAAATCCATGGGTGTGTCTGTGGGTTGGGGGTGGTGGGGGTTGTGGGAGAGAGAAGTCGGGTTGAAAATTTGACAAACCATGGCCAGGGGCGCCCTCAGAAAACTTTCTAAAGGGGGGGGGGGGGGAGCGGGTAAATTTTCCGGGGGGGGGGGCAATTTTTTTTTTAGTAATGTTTTAATGTAGTTTTAATTTACTGTAGCGTATTTGTATGGTGAGCGAACGGACAGGACATCAGCTTAGTTACTTTCTCTTTATTTTCTCTTTACTCTAATACATTTTTGGTCTATTTTTGTCTAAAAAATTTTATCCAATCAATCCAGGGGGGACAAGTGCCCCGCCCCCCCCCTGCGGGCGCCCATGAGCTTTGCTAAAAGTGAAGCACTTTATTAAAATCCGAAAAGTGCTTTCCACCAACCAAGGCTGACAACCACACATCTTGATGACTCCCCTGAGCTCTATTCATGTTGGAATGACGCATCCGCTTTTAGACCGCAGATCATAGTTCCTTCATTTTCTTTTTGAAAAAAAAAATAGCTTGGGGTTGGGAGTGTGACTGAAAACTTTAAAAAAAAATTGTTGTCATTAGCAACGAGTTTATGTGCCAAGTTTCAGCCCAATAGGTTGACGGAAAGTGGGTTAATTAGCAGCCTGAACATTTTAGCAGCCACTAATGAAAGCGAAGTTAATAAAAGGTTTGAAAAAAAAATCTAAATAGTAAGAAAGCTTATCTTTTAATAAATATAACAATACATCGAAACTATAAAGCTATTACATTTGAAATAAAGATGTTACTGGAAGGTTTCACTTATTGCTGAGTATATATTTTTCTGAAACACCAACTGATGAAGTGCCATCAAGTTGGGCCGATCTGCAATGTCGAACTTTTGCCAATATTTCTGTATGATCATCTAGAAAGTCTTTGGGATGGATATTTTCACATTTTCAACCCATCAACAAGATATCATTACATACAACGCTGAAACGTGTTGAGTAAACAGCTAGTTTTACAGCACATTTAAACCCGGTTTTCTTTGATCAGTTATTGATGACGTGTATATATCTGGCGAGTTAACCATTTTTTGGCGTTATGTTGTTTTTAAAGTTAAGAATAAATCAGACTCAAGTGTGTTTTTTTTTTTTTTTTAATTTAAATTCATTTAAACAATGAAAGAATTGATGATCTCTTTGTTATGGGCCGAATATCAATTAAGAAAATTGTTTGTTGTATTAAAATGTATCCATCTCTGGACCATTTGTGGATAATTGACTGGATAACCTAAACTTTTTTGAATGTCACAGCCGACAGGCTCTTTTAAATTTAGATTGTATGTTCCGGTTGGATATGTTCTTTTTTAGTCCTTATTTTTATGATGACTGAGTATTTCTAGGTAAACAACGACAAAAAAGTGGACGCAGGACGAGATGAGATTAAATGAGATGAAACAAGATTTAAATAAATTTAAAGGTATTTTTTCAAATTTGCTTATTAACTATTACAATATCAATGCTGTAATTAGCTGTATTGGTTGATTCGCCTTCACTTAAGACAAATGCATATTGTATTGTATATTTGTAGAATTCACACATATTTAATACAAACAATAATTTGAATGCTAGACCACAAATAAAGAATCAATAATGCCCAGATAATATTTGAAACAAGTAGATCCTCTGGGTTAGTGCCGATTAAACAATTATTTTTAATCATAGGTTTAATAAGAACATGCCATGACATACAAAAAAATTGTAAATATGGGTCATGTGATTGATTTTAACTTATAGTACATTAAGAAATAGCAGCTATTCTAAATTATTGGAATAGGCTGATAATTTTTTTTTTAAAATTTAATTTCTTCTTTTCGTTTCTTTTAGCAATATGTTTTCCTATTTTGAATTGGATTTATGCAAAAGCAAAACAAAAAAAAATTCTGATTTATTTATTTAAATGAAGCCATAATTTAAAATACTCGGAAATAATAATCTAACCAAAAAATGAAAAATTACTCTATCAAAAAATTAAACTAAGATCAGTTTCAATTATAAGAAAGTTTTGACTATGATAAAATGTAAAGAATATGGAATAAAAGTTGTCTTAGGGATTTTTAAAAACAATACAAATAAATGATTTAAGAGCAAACATGACTCAACGAATCTCCTTTTAACAAGAGAAATTGAATATCTTCTGATATTTCTTTATTTCTTAATGAGCTCGAAATTTCTAAACTGTATTAAACGTATAAACAATTTCTATGACTTTCTTTCCACACATCTCACTTCATAAGGCACAGGCGGTGCTGTGGCCCCAAACACTTCAACAAGGGGAGGTAAATTTTGGGGGTCAGCTGGGATAAACTGAAATTTCTGAAAAAAATTTGCCATGTACAGAAAAATTTCCATTTTAGCCAGAGCCTCACCAATACAAACTCTTTTACCAATAGAAAAAGGAATCAGCTCATCTGGTGATTTCAGATTTCCCTGGGCATCAATGAACCGCTCTGGTCTAAAGTTTTGAGGATCTCCCCATATCCCAACATCGTGATGAACGGAATCAAGACTGGTGATGACTGATGTCCCTTTGGGAATTGAATAGCCTCCGATCGTCGCCGACTCTGTACACAAGTGTACAACATTAAAAGGTAAGATGCTGGCCAATCTCTGAGTCTCCATTATGTAAGCATTTAAATATTTTAGATGTGACCTGTCATTGACGGATGGGGCTCTGTCGGTTCCAATCTTTTCAACGATCTCACGGTGGACTCTCTCCTGAACTTCTGGAAAGTGGATAGAGTACAGAATACACCATAAAATCGTGGTGCTGGTTGTTTCTGTCCCTGCTGCAAACAAATCATCAACACAGCGGGCCAAGCTCTCGGTGTCCAGGTGAGTAGACTGCCCGTCTGATTTCTGCTTTTTTATTTCGTCAAGATAGGCAATGATAAAATTGTCTGAATTGTTTTCATCACGATTTTGTGAAACCTCGTGGACCATTTCATTTGCAAACTCTTCCAGCTCTTTAAGAGCATTTATCAGAGTTTTACCTTTAAACGGATCGAATGGTACATACTTTAAAAAATGCCAAAAGTTTATGGCAGTGACCCCGTTAAAAACGTGTACAAACGTGTTTAACAAAGACATGAGCTTGAGGAATCTGTGATCATTTTTGTCAAATCGTTTCCCGAAAATTAATGAACATATAATATTGGAAACGCTGGTGTATATCATTGTGTTTAAGTCATTTGGGCTGCCATTCGTTGAAAGGATCTCATCAACTAAAACTATTAACTCTTCTGAAATTTTTTCACCCAAGACATTTTTACCCATCCCAAGGTTTCGTAATATGGTCAGTCCGGTTGACCTTTGAGCTTTCCAGTGAGCTCCTGACGAGAAGACGATTCCATTTCTTCTTCGAGGAAAATGTACATTCATGAAATCGTCAATTGGTCTGCCAGAAAATGAATCTCCTTTTTTGGCAAGCGCTTCTTTTATTAGATCAAGGCCGTTCAAAACCACGACTTGCTGGCTACCCATCTTCAGACTGAAAATATCACCCATTGTTTTGTTCCACATTTTGAATCGCTGTCTTGGATTAGAACCTATCAGATGCAGGTGACCTATAAAAGGTAATGCAAGGCCGGGTGATGGAGGGAAGTTCTTTGGACATTTTGTGAGCCAAAACCATGACAACAGAATCACAATGAAGAATATCGCCAGTGACGTCACATTTATTCCCATAATAGTGTCGAAAAACATGATTGTATCTGTTAGATAGATAACTTTAAAGTAAAAAAAAAATATTTTTAAAGAACATATTAAATTGTAGCTATCACATCAATATAATTTTAAGTACAAAAAAAAAAGATTTTTGAAACTTTAAAGAGCCATACAAAGTATAAGAAATAGTTCATCAGTATTAATATTTGCTAAAATAGTTATTAACCAGCCTAAAATACCTTTTAAAAATATGTTTTGACAAAGGAAGTGTAACATAACGATAATGACGCACTATATAAACCCCAAATTTACAAAATCCGGGAACCAAAAATGTTGCTTCAGGATCAACATTTCGCATTAATTAAGATTTACAATGACAACAAACATATTGTACACATTACTTTATCTTCGGTCAAAACAATCCGTTTTTTTAAGACTGAAATTTTACATTTAATTTCACGCCATTATATAAACTGCAAAGTGAGGATTGGTCCGCCTAGTTCAACACAGTCCTTTTTTTAAAATGATTTGTTTCGTGCATTATGTCGCCTCGTTTGTGAGATTGAAATTTGAAATTTAAGTCCATTCCATTATAAATATATATATATATATATAAATATATATATTAATATAAATTCTAAAATAAAAAATCATGATGATAGAGCATGGATAATCTTTAATCTGAGCCCTCAAAGTTCAACAGATGGAATTAGTTAAAACCATTTTATAAGATCATCATCTTCAACTGCACATTCGAAATGTCTAAAAATACCTTTTAATTATTGATTTTTAAATATTTTTTTTTAGTTTCCAACCAATTTTAATAGAAACATATTTATGGATATGTGTATATATATATATATTGTTATTACTCGATATACTAACATATATATAGTTTATGCAAATTACACTTTTACGCATATCCCTATATGAATATAATGCAAAATGAAATCGGTAATATATAATCCGCTTTAGAATGACAAGACTTAAAGTAGTTAAAGTTATTTAGGATGAAATGTTTTCTAAATTTTATTTGAAATTTTCTTTATTTAGAATTGAGCACACAGAGAACTTATATCAAGTGTCCTTTTCATTTGTAAATCTATAGCCTAGTCCAATCTCACTATTTCATATTTACCCAGAGTAATTTTTCCTCCTAAATGAAACTTGTTCAGTGTGTCATAAAATGTTCATACCCTACACTGCAGCAGCACATTACAATAAATATGCTTTAAAAAACCATCAAGTGATATATAGCACAGAAACTGGAACTTTGCATTGACATTAAAAAAAAAACAACGAATTCTTTTATAAACAGCTAACCCAATTTTTTAAACAGGCACATTTTTATAGGCAAGACACTGACATGCTTTAATATATGATAAAGAAATGCAGGGAGGCAGGTTTCTTTTCTCTTCCAGTAACTGGAACAACGGTTCTAAAACCATTATCTAAATATATATATTTATAAAAGTGAATGTTTTGTTTGTGGCGGTGTCCTGGATTTTCGCCACTCGAGAGTATGCATATAGCTTATAGCGGCACTTTAAAGGTATTCCCCCCCCCCCCTTTTCCCTTTCCAATTCTTGATTGATAGGCACTATCAGCACTCAGAAGAGGGGATGATCCTGGTATAGTAGGGGACATGTACTTTGAGCGCGGAGTCAAAAATTCACAGAGCGTGTCCTGCCGCATTAAACTGGATCGCGTCAGCCTTTTTATACAACAATTTATCCTGCTTTTGACCTAGACTTTGCTACACCGTTCTTCTAATGTTGTTGCAGGTGCCTTTCCTGTGAGTTGAATTAGGATTGTTAAGATGGGATTTGTCAAGACGTAGTTTTTTTCCTCTAGCTGCTGCTTGAATACCATATAGTATTTATCGAACCGGTCCTGATGTTCTTTTGGGCATTGGTCGCATAATCTCCAAAAGAGTGTTGTACAACATTGCTTTGGGTGATGCCCAATACTATTTTCGATGTTACCATTGCCAAGAGAATCATATTTTAGAAATTCTTTCAGAAAGACTATAAAAGTTGCTTTGATAGTCTAGCTCTTCTGCTCCATTTTTTTAAAGTTTATTTTTTAAAAATAAACTATCACGAGTTTGCATCTGGCTAATTTGGCACCAAGGACTTCTTGGCTAGATTTAGTTTCATGCTTAACAGAATAAATAAATGGTATTTTGACGTGTAAGTTCATTTAAAATATGAAAAAAATGATACTTTTTCTTATATCATTAATCTTAAAAACCATACATCTTTAACCAATTTGTTGATAATTCACGAAAGCTTCTTTCGTTACATTTGTATATTTTGGTTTGAATTTTTTTTTTTTTTAATAGCAAGTATTATATTTTTAAAATGTGTATTTCTTTGGCCTTATATAGCGTAGTACCCCGGCCTACCTTTTCCTAAGGGTTGGGCTTACCACGCGACACATAATCAAAATAACAAATATCTTTAACCAATTTGTTGATAATTCACGAAAGCTTCTTTCGTTACATTTGTATATTTTGGTTTGAATTTTTTTTTTTTTAATAGCAAGTATTATATTTTTAAAATGTGTATTTCATTGGCCTTATATAGCGTAGTACCCCGGCCTACCTTTTCCTAAGGGTTGGGCTTACCACGCGACACATAATAAAAATAGCAAACATAATCAAGACATGAAAAAAATAACATACATTTATTAATTAAACAACAGCTGTATAAAAACAAAATGCCCCAAAAATGTATATTCACTCTACACATTCCATAACGTTTTACATATCAAACCATGGACGGCAGCCAGCAGCATCGTTTATCGGTCAGAGAGTGGGGAATCCGTCAGGATGGTAGAGTTTCAAGAGATGTGTTTTGAGTGCAGTTTTGAAGGGATTGGTTGGTCGGTATATTGCGGATGTGTATTGGAAGGGTAGTAATTTTTTTTTTTGGGTACAGAAAGAGAACGATCGTTCACCGTAAGTTGTTGTGCATGTCTTGGAACAAAAAGAATAAGCTTGTCTGCTGAGGATTGAAGCTTTCGATGGGGTCAATAGACAGAAAGAAGTTCGGTTAGATAGGAAGGGCAGGAATCTGAAAAAATAGTTGTGGGAGAGAACAGACAGTTTGTAATCAATGCGTGCATGTTTAGGGAGCAAATGAAGTGAATGAAGTAGTGGGGAGACTGATAACTCTTTTTTGTGCCTTTAGAACTAGCTTAGTAGCCCAGTTTTTTAGCCTTTTGTAGCTTATCTATGAAGTGTTTTGTTGACCCTGACAGAAGAGAGTTTCAATAGTCAAGAGGAGAGAGAACAAGACCACAGACTATAGTTTTTTGTTGCGCTATCTGTGAGGTAGCGGCGGATGGAGTCTATCTGACAGATAGCAGTGTATACAGAGCGACAAATGTAAGAGATATGATTATTGAGATACATTTTGGTAGAAGAATGTAGAATGAGGAGTGCTTCCGTATTGTCATCGTTAAGCTTCAACTTACCGAGTGTCATCCATGACTTGACATCACCAATGCTCTCCCGCAAAGACTGGACAACGAAATTTGACAATAGACTATTGTAGTTTCTTATTTTTATTATAACTAAGTCTTTTTTAGGAATTATTTATGAGAACAGGGTTTGCTAAGCTTGAATTAATGATCAGCACCAAAGGTTAATTCAAGTTTAGCATGCCCGGTTCTTATATTCATTTACGCAACATGGATGAGGACAATCAATTATGCTCTTTTAAGAAATGAGATGATTGGAGCTTTCAATAAATGTAAAATTATTTTCTCTTTAAGTTAGCCATCCTTTCAATGTCAGATATTTATTTTTTATGGAATCTTACCTGTACCGTGTGAGACTCGTTTGTCTTCATTTAAGACAAATTTCTATTGTATTCTATATTTGTAAAACTTTCTCGAATATAAAATGAAATTCATTTTGAGTTGTTTTTTTGTTGGTTTTTTTTTTTCATCTTTGCCTACCCTTCTCACGAGGGCTTTGTTTACTTTCCTTGCTCTACCAAAAAATGCTCTGCTTCTCGTGAAGTGTCGACACGAGTGCAGATGTCCAATCGCGGCGCTGCTTTTTAAGACCACATGTTGCCTAATGCAGGAGATATTCACTCTCCAGGCAGCCAAATGGATCCAGCTGTTCATACAACGTGCCACTAACTGTGTCCCGGGAGTCGACGAAATGGCACTGTGGTATCGGCGTCAGATCGTGTTCGGGACTCCATCTCCGGATTTAAGGATTTCGGGTATACTCCCGTAATCTTACCCTAGCTTCCCTCATGTGGTTTTATAGAGTAGTTCTAATATCCATACAATGCTGTCCTTGTTTTTTCTTCAATACGGCTAGTCATTTCTAAGAACGGGAAACGTCACTTGTGTAACGTAATGCTACTAAATGTAGACAATGTTTTCGTGAAACATAGCTCCCAACAATGTATTTCGACATAAACATATATGTATGTATAGGGGTAACAATTTGTTAAATATTTCGTGAAATAACGTTTTTGTTACGGTCTTCTTTTTTTCTTTCGTTGGTATTCACAAATGTTACGCATGTAACATGTTTCACCAACTACGGCCTGCCTTCACTTGTTAGTCTTCACTAACTCGTGTTAAATACTTCTTCTGGCCTAACATCTTATGATGATGGCAAATATCCTGATGGCAAATCTTCCTTGGCCACAACACGGACTAGTGTGATTAAAAACACTAACAGGGTCATTGCGCATTATGGGTTTATTTTCCATGTACTAACACATTCACTTGGTACATAATAAATACATCTGGCAGAAAATTATTATCCTCAGGCAAAAGCTCCACAGCGAATCTAACAAAATGATATCTCTCTCTGTCTAGCTCTCTCTCTCTCTCTCTCTGTCTAGCTCTCTCTCTCTCTCTCTGTCTAGCTCTCTCTCTCTCTCTCTCTCTCTCTCTCGCGCTCTCGCTCTCAACTTCTTGACTCTCGACTTCTCTCTCTAACTCTATATCGATTAAAATAACACAATGCCTCCTATATCTCTACACAACAAACACTCAGCATACCCTAAACTCAACACCACGAACCAACCTCACGGTCTGACTTCACGACTTACAACTCACAAAACACTCTCTCGATTAACAAATCCCTCTCCCTACCAAACATTCGCAACAGTTGTTAACATTTGCGCCCAGCTTAAGACCCACTGTGCTTGCTCACATTAATTAACATAGTTGTACCGAACAGCTGTTTGAGAGATACAGCTTTGTGTACGTGGATCAGGATGTATTTTTTTACGAATGTGTGGTTAAAGACGCGTTTACTTACTGGTCAATCACACTTGAGCTTCAGTTGACAGACTATCTTTCCAGAAACATGTTGCCTGGTACCGTTTTTAAAAAAAAATCTACCTTGTCATGGTCTTGCTATATTAATTCATACACGGTTGCCATTTAAGTCCATTTACTTTTAGCAAAAAATACCTTAACCTCAATTCCTCTTCCTCCGGTGAAAGATCAATGTCTGGCTGCAACTTCCAAACACGTAGTCCTTTTTTTTTCTAGAGTGTCCACTTGCCAGCTGACCATGCACATTTGAGAAACGAAACTCCCCGTTTCAGGTGCAAGAGCTTAAGGTCTATTAGTTCTGCTTACACTGGTATTTGCTATTAAAATGTTTACATTGCAGGCCGGCCCCCGCCACGCCGGTCCGCTAACCAGCATTGTGAGATGCCCTGTCCTATTTTAACCACGAGTGCCGAAAAGGCTGGCTCAAGGTTTCACTTAAGAAACTGTAATGCGGTTGAACTTGTCCTCGTGGCCATCCTTAACCAGTCCCTTGGAACGCCAGATCAAAATATGAGGTTACCAACCGGTAAGGAAAGTAAAAACTTAACTGGAGACTTGATACACAGCAGGTTGTAAAAATGGCGACATTATTCACATTTCTTTCCAGAATAAAAGGCGTAATCTGCGGCAGGGTCTGTTCAATATGTAGAATAGAAATAATTATGTATCACAATTATAGAAATGTCGTTTTAAAATCTCACGAGAACTCCATAATATGCAGAATATACTCACAATTTTTAGGTGTTTCAAATGGGTAAAAATTTGAATTTTAAAAAAGTTTTATCTATTTTTGAATGTTATAAACACCGAAACGATGTAAAGGGGACGTACTTCGTGTTTGCTGGAAATAAATGCTTAAACTCAATGAACTTATACGTATATTTAACGAGATTCAGGTACATATATTTGCACGATGGTTTTAATCACCTCTGATTCACTTGCATCCATGTTTAGATACAGTATAAAAAGAATATACAGCATCCAGACAACAGCTTATCGTCTGCAGGCGGCCCAGTGGCGTAGCTAGAGTTTAACCCATGCTGGGCGGATTTTTCTTTTTTGTTTAGCGCCCCCCCCCCTTTCCGACTTTTTTATGTAAAATTATTTCCATCAATTGCGTATACAGATGGGCGGAGCGATGGATGTTGTCATATTGATGACAATCAAAACATTATTCATTTAAACCCAGACTCCATTTTTTTTTTTGACAACGCCAGATCCCTCACTGACTTAGACCAAAAGCAACAATGCGTTGACAGTAATGCGTTGAGCGCGTGATCACGAAGAATCTGTCTCAAGTTTACATCAAGGTCGGGCAGCAAGGTAGCAAGGCACTCCGTGAAACAAAAGGATTACAATTTAATCTAGAAAAAAAAAATTATTTAAAACAGTTTTTTTAAAATTTGTTTGATTGTAACAACTCTGAAGGTGTGTGTGTTGGGGGGGGGGGGGGGTTTGCTGTTAAGGTCTTGTACGCGTTTTTTGATTGCGAGTGGTCGGATAGACGTTGCTATGACAGGCTTGGGGTTGTTTGGTTTCTTTTGTTACGTATTTCGCGTAAGGGGATATGACGTATTGTGTGTAGTGTGTTGTGATTGTGTAATGGCAGCGGTATAAAAATAAAATGGCATTGACAATGTAGTTCGGGTGTGCGGTTAATAAAAGATACATTCGTCTACGATTTCAGCGGTTCGTTTAATTACTCTAACTCTTAGACGATGAAGCTATCGAACCTGGTTAGATCATGGTTCGTAACAGTGTGGACATTTATTTTATTATTTTTGGAACAAACAAAACTTGGGGATTTTAATTTTTTTTTTTTTAAATATTTTAAAATATAGTTCTGATCTCAAGTTGATTTATATTTTGAAATGTTTCATCGTCACATTGTACACTTTATATGTTTTAGAAGTTATTTCCACAAATTGTTAATATTTAGCTATTAACAGAAAACTTCAAAACGCTGTGTGAATTGAAAATGTTGACGTAATTTTTTTTTTTAAAAATCATATTTATAAATCAACTAAATAACTTAAATCGCTGTAGACAGCAGTTGAGAACCCTCCATCTCATTGACAATCACATACAAAATTGCATTACAAAAAAAAATTTAAAAAAAATAAAAATTTCTTAAACCTGAACATATAAGGGATACCAATGTTCACAGTTGAGCCAACGGCCCAGTCCCCCCGACTGGGATTATGAAGAACGCAGCGTATCGTGACACCACCCCTCCACCCCAACCACAAATAAAAAACTCATTATATTACAGACCACTTGCAGTGCAAAAGTGCAAAAACACATCTCCGACCGGGACGAAGGAATGACCTGGTTATACCGGGCCATAAAAAAAATTTAGATAAGAAATTTATGAAATACTAATGGTTAACCAGGTTCAATCGTTTTCTCGTTTATTTTTCTTTATTTTTGTTGTTGTTTTTTTTTACACTGGGACCTGGGTGTGTTGAGAAAATACAATGTGGGTCCAAATTTTTTTATTTTTTTTAAGTGGAATATTAGACTATAATGTTTAAAAAAAAAAATCAATTAACACAGAGGAAGTCTCAGCAGAATTTTTTTTTTTTTAAATTCCAAACATGAAAAAAAATATTTAAATTTACTCTAAATTGAATTGGAATACTTTGGTTTCCCGTTGTGCATTATTATAATTTCTGCACGCCATTGATATAAAGTTTGAGACTCCTTTCTTCGTAATCACGCGTTCACGCCACGACTAGTGCGTTGTTCTTACTTCTCTAAGTCAACGACGTGCCTGGTATGCCTGGTATGTACATACACAAAATTCGAAAATAAAAAAAATAGATTCTTGGAAAAAATTTATACTTTTTTTTTCACCGTCGTAAATACGATACATCCATTATTTACACCCCTCCCTTTTTTCCTTTCCTCGCCCCCAAACAAATCCTTTTCGTACGCCAGTGATCGAAGTAGTTATTCGTAAAGGAGTGGGAGGGGCATAAAAAAAACAGGCAACACGGTATAAAAATCGAGCTACGCCACTGGATTTGCGACAGAATTCTAATTCAATGAGTGAAGTATAATTTGTTAATGCATTTAAACATTAGTGCATTTCATTCAACTCGAGGTGATATATACCATCATCAAAAAAAAACAAAAAAAAACAACAAAAAAAAAACAACACATATACAGAAATCCTCTCTATGTATAATCATAGTTCTATTGAGGGGTACAATTTCTTTCCAGCAATCCCCCTTCTAATTCAATGAGTGAAGTATAATTTGTTAATGCATTTAAACATTAGTGCATTTCATTCAACTCGAGGTGATATATACCATCATCAAAAAAAAACAAAAAAAAACAACAAAAAAAAAAAACAACACATATACAGAAATCCTCTCTATGTATAATCATAGTTCTATTGAGGGGTACAATTTCTTTCCAGCAATCCCCCTTTGAGTTGCTATTGCATCGTTTACGTGTGTATAATATTAAAAAAATAAACAAATATTTATTTCATAATGTGAAGTTTAAAAAATAAATGTTTCAACCTTTCAAAACGAAACAAAAAGTGTGAATATATGATTTCTAGTAGGATGTTTTCATTACAGACTAAAGTAATATTTTAAAAAAAACAGGTATATCATTATGATACAAGAATTATTTATATTCCAGATACGGACCCCCACCCTGTCGCCGGTTATGGAATTTCTTCTGGATAGAAATGTGCATAATGCCGCCGTTTTTTCTTATACAATATGTTTATGTCACCAAAGTACCAGTTAAATATTTACTTTCCCGCTTATTCAAAACAACGCTGTGTGCTGGCGTTCCGTGGGACGGTTTACGGGAGGTCACCGGGACAACGTCAAACACATTCCAGTTTTATAAGTGGAACCTTGACATTGCATTTTTAGCCCTCATTGTTAACATAGGAGAAACAGATACTCTTCGCAGTTAGTGGTCGGTTAGTTAGGCTGTCGCGGAGCAATGAGCCCACCGACACCGGCTTGCAGTGTAAACACTGTAAACTAGCAGCTCTTAAAATATTTCTCCTGGAACTGGAACTTGCGTTTTTTTTTTGTTTGTTTTTTTTTTTTTTTTTTTTTTTTTTTTTTTTTTTTTTTTTTTTTTAAAGAGGTGTATGGTAAACTGATATGCTGCCGTCCAAGAAATGAAAAAAAAAAAAGAGAGATTCTATGTTTGAAACTTGTAGCAGGAAATGTGACTTCTCTTAACGGAGGAAAAAGAATTTGCATTAAAGTATTATTTTTTGCGCATACGTAAGTTAGTGTAAAAGTCGACGGTGTATTAATTATGTAGCAAGACAATGCCAAGTGGGAAAAGAAAGTGTGTAAACAACGGCAAATGTTTCTGGAAATAAAGTCTGTCAACCGAAGGGATTTCGATTAGTAAATGAATGCGAATTTCGTCGAAGAACCACACATTTGCAAAACAATAAAATAAACATCGACCCTCCTACACCATAAACATAATTTTTAACAAGACATCATCCCGGCTTGTAGTTTTGGGCTCGGCAAACTGTGTCCCAAATTTACTGGTAGACAAAATTTCTCAGCTTCCCGTTGACACGGTGAAATCTCGTAACAGTGGACACCATATCTGTGAAATTGAGTGGCGTCTTATTAAACCTCTCTTTGAATTATCATGCCCCCCATTCTTTAAGCACGATCCCCTTTAACGATCACTCGCTCACTTACGTTTGAGCGAAAATCATAATAATATATTCATAAGTTTTCCAGCAGCGTATTGATAGCATCACTCTTTCTGGGAACACGTTACAGCTGGAGCCAATGTCAAATGCTCGCGCGTGTTCAAGGTGCATTAGTTTCAGTACTGTCATGTCTGGTGAATACTGCATTAGAAACCATAATCAATTAAATCTGGCAACCGTTACGGCTTTAATTTGGATACATTTGTGTTGTCCCGTCACCCTTGTTAGTGTGGGAAGCCCTGAACGAAATGGGAGAAAAAGGTGTAGGCAATACAAGTTCCAGTTTCACCACATCTAAACAACAATGCAACGCGTCATGCGTTAATTATCTCTGCCAAAATTATTGCTCTTGATGTTGACCTGCTTGTCGGTATCTATTTTATTCATTTGACATATTCTTACAAGGGCTTTCAACGACTGTTTATTGAATACAGTTAGGTAAAAAAAAAATCTATACAATTATTTGCTAAAAATATTGTTAGCGTGTTGACCCATTATTCTCCATTTGAGCCGATGTACGTATGTATGTATGTATGTATGTATGTATGTATGTATGTATGTATGTATGTATGTATGTATGTATGTATGTATGTATGTATGTATGTATGTATGTATGTATGTATGTATGTATGTATGTATGTATGTATGTATGTATGTATGTATGTATGTATGTATGTATGTATGTATGTATGTATGTATGTATGTATGTTTCATTAATATATCTTTTAACGACTTGCTATTTAAAAGAAAATTTAAATTATGGTGGTAACAGATAGAATTTTTCTTTTATTTGTTTCTATATTAGTTTAGTGGGTCTTCTTTTACTGATTCTGCCGACTGCACACGGTCTGACTGTACATGGCTAAGCGAACTAGCAGTGGAGGTGACCAAAGTCTGAAGCCAAAGAGCATGCTGGAAGATGCAAACTCCAGACCCGAGAGAGAGAGAGAATGAGAGAATGAAAGAGAGAGAGAGAGAGAGAGAGAGAGAGAGAGAGAGAGAGAAGTGATGTATCAATATTGCATATCAATATTACTTAATTAAAATGTAATGACTTTTTTTTTAAAAATTCAAACATATTATTTAAAACAAAACCAATTTTTAAAAAAGAAATAATATTAGTATAAGCTAAAAATATATCATTATGAACTAATTGTAAATAGTGAAAACATAATATATATTTCAATAAAATAAAAATTAATCAAACGAACAGTACAACTTTTCTTCAAACAAATTACACATTTAAATAATCGGTATTTAATGGTGAATATAAATAAAACAAGGTTATAAGTTTTAAAAAAGTATGATTATTCAAATGTTGTATACAGAAATATTCATAATAAAATATAATGTATCATCTTTTCCATTGTGGAAAGATTATAATTTTCTTGCCACGCATTTTACTTCATATGGTACCGGTGGAGCTGTGATACCAAACACTTCAACAAGAGGAGGCAACTTGTGGCAGTCAACGGGAGTAAACTGAAATTTCTGAAACAAATTTGCCATAAAGAGGAAAAGCTCCATTTTAACTAATGCCTCGCCCATACAAACTCTTTTACCAATAGAGAAAGGAATCAGCTCTTCTGGTGTTTTCAGATTTCCTTGGGCATCAATGAACCTTTCCGGTCTGAAGTTTTGAGGATCCCCCCAAATCCCGATGTCGTGAAGAACGGAATCAAGGCTTGGAATAACTGTGGTCCCTTTGGGAATTAAAAACCCTCCGACGGTTGCATCTTCTGTACACTGGCGTGGTCCATTGAGTGGCACAATACTGGCCAATCTTTGTGTTTCCATTATGTAGGCATTTAAATATTTTAAATTGAGTCTATCATTGATCGACGGGGTCCTGCTTTTTCCAACCTGTTCAACGATCTCTTGGTGGACTTTCTCCTGGATATCTGGGTAATGCACAGAGTACAGAATACACCACAAAATAGTAGTGCTTGTTGATTCTGTCCCACCAAAAAAAAAATCATCTATGCACCGCGCCAAGCTAATTTTGTCAAGGTAAGCTGTCCCCTCTTCTGACTTCTGCTTTTTCATCACATCAAGATAAGCTAGAATAAGATTGTCAGAATCGTTTTCTTCGCGCTTAAGTGTAACTTCCTCTAACATATCATTTCCAAACTCTTCAAGCTCATAAACGGCGTGCATCAGTTTCTTACCTTGAAAAGGATCAAACGGCACATACTTCAAAAAATGCCAATAGTTGATGATAGTGACGTTGTTAAAAACATGGGTGAACGTGTTCAACAGAGACATAAGTTTGACAAATTTTGGGTCGTTTTTATCAAATCTTTTCCCAAAAACTATTGCACATATCACATTGGAAACGCTGGTGTGTATCGTGGTTTTTAAGTCGACGGGTCTGCCCTTTGTTGAATTTATATCTTCAACTAAAATTTTTATTTCCTCCGAAATTTTTTCGGCCAAGATGTTTTTCCCTACCCCGAGGTCTCGTAGTATTTTTAGTAAAACTGACCTCTGATTTTTCCAATGAGCGCCACTTGAGAAGCCAATGCCTCTCCTTCGTTGAATAAAATTGGCATTGACGAAATCGTTGACGGGTCTTGCTGCAAATGAATCTCCTTTTTTCACGAGTGCTTCTTTTATTAGGTCAAAGCCATTCAATACAACGATTTTCTGGCTACCCATCTTGAGGCTAAATATATCACCCAGAGTTTTGTTCCATTTCTTGAATCGCTGTCTTGGATTAGAACCTATTAGATACAAATGTCCTATGAATGGCAAGGCAAGGCCAGGTGATGGAGGGAAGTTCTTGGGACTTTTTGTCAGCCAATACCATGACATCACCAAAATAATGAAGAATATCATCGATGAGGTCACATTTAACTCAAAGAACGTCACGGGAAGCATAATGGAATCTGTTGATATAAATACACTTTTTTAAAAAAGAAGTTCATCATCTTAAAATATGAAATCATTGACGAAGTAAAGAAAAGAAAAATCACATGTATATCTTTTTTTGTTGTTGTTGTTGTTGTCAACTGTATCTTATAAAGACATAGTCATACTTCTTATATACTTTAAAATAAACTATCATGTAAGTTGTTCCCAATAACATTTTCTTCACTACAAGCTACTGTAATTTCAGAATAAAACTGAAAGCAGACTTATTTTATTATTGTTTTTGATTATTTTAATGTTCTCCATTACTAAGGGCTAATGTAAAAATTAACTAGGGCCATCATAATAAAAAAAACAATCTGACGTAGTGGCGTAGCAAGAGGTGTGCGGGACAGTCAATGAGTTCTACTCTGGCTCTACTCTCAAATGAATGTGATGCTGTGAAGGATATTGATTAAGATCGAGTGATTTACAGGTTTGCAGCTTTGAAACACGGGAAAGGAACATTTTTAATAAATTAAATTTAATGCAAAAATAACTATCACTTAACGTTGTTCGAGTTCTTAAATACACTTAGCTAATGACCTTCAATTAGTTTTTTGTGGTTCTTGTCATTGATACACCGTTGACTTATTTTTACAAGATGAAATCGGTCATGGAAGTCGGGGGTGGGGGGGATGACACCATGAGTTTACCGCACCGGGTGACACCGACCCCAGCTACGCCACTGATCTGACATTTCAAAGCGTTAGCCAAACAATTCGTTCCATGGTTGTCGTTTTTTTAACTTCAGGATGTTTTAAGCTATTAAAAAAATAAAGCAGACCGTACGTGATGAACCTGTATGTGAATATTGGTAAGGGCATAAGTCCTCACATTATCATGCTAACTCCACGTTTAAGCCTACAAAAAAAATATTAACATGCATGTTTAAATCAATAGGTCTGTTCTATTTTTACCTTTTCCAATTTCTTTCACCGAAAAAACGTCTTCTTAAAAGCAGTTCAGTTCGATCTTAACACAATCGTAGCGTCAACTTTCGAAAACATAAGGAATAAAAGATCTTTAAGATTATTCGACGTTTTGCAGTAACATCAATTTGACTCTTCTTTTTTTGTGTGTGTGTGTGGAAAGCGCACGCTATATATAGTCAGTAACTATTGGCTGGAAAGTCTTAGCCAACGCCATTTGTGTTAAAGTACATGCGTGTGCATCATAGAAAGGGGAATGTAAGGCTAAGTTTCTTTTTTCTTAAAATGCGAACTTGCGTTTAACTGGAACTAGGGGTTCTAAAAAATGTTTTCAACAACTCAACACTGATCCACCTTTTTATTGGAGGTTACATATTTTGTGCACTACTAAAATATTACATAATATTAAATGGGTTAAAATATTAGTTTAAGTTAAATTTTTTCTTAGTTATTCAAGGTACCAATAAATGTTTATAAAGCACATCGGCCAGATCTGCAAGCATTTGACATTGATAAACCACGGTTTCATCGAAACATTTGTTTTCTTAAACTAAAATTTTAGATGTCGGATTTATCAAAAAAAATATTGGTCAATATTGTATTATACTAAATTATATTTTGTCCCTTGTAATGTTTCCGTATCCTGGTCTAAAATATTTATTACATAATTATAAATTTTCCTGTGTAATGTTTCTGTGTCCTAGCCTAAATTATTTTTTACATAATTCTAAATTGTCCTGTGTAATGTTTCCTTATCTTTGACTTTGCAACGACAACGGAGAAAGGTGCATACAATTAAATTTAGGAAGGTTCTAAAAAAAAAAACGACAAGAAAATGGTTAATGATAAATGAGCACATCCAGTTTCCACTTCTTATATTGTGTTGCTACAAAATTGTGTGCGTGATAGCGCATTAAAAAATGGCTAACTACAAGCGATATTCATTCCCCAACCTGAACTGAACATTTATACACGATGTGTATAAATTATACAGTATACTTGGCTTGCTGGTCTTAAAACAAGTTTAGGCTTACAGTCGAAATGAGGTCATCTTTTATGACGCTCTCATCTAAATTGTCCTTATCTCCGCTAGCTCAAGGTTCCTGTTGGATTTTTTTCAAGATTAAAAGTTCAGTGGGGCATTCACTTGTCCAAGGACAGACATGGTCGTCACGTGAAGACAGCTTGTCCAAAGAAATTTTTTTTTTTTTGTGTTAAATGAGGGTTCTCAAACAGTAAATAACCTTGAACAATAAATCTGAATTATTCGAGTGTACGACGTCTTCGTTGTTGTTGCATCAATTTAAAGTGGGCGTCAAATTCTAGAGTCGTTAAAGAAGTTGCCGTGCGTTGTAGCAAAACAATGTGACCATTTTTTTTTTTAAAGTTTAAGTATTATAATAATAAATTACAAATACATTTAATTTAAAAACTATTATCCGAATTCAAAAGTTATTTTAAAAAAAGTCCATAAAAAATTATGATCTAAAAATTACATCGTAATCACATTTTTAGGAAAAACCCAAACATCGGTTCTTTTAGTGCGTTTTTTAGCGCGTTGTTAATATTGCTAAATTAAATTACAATTAATGTGTTCTAAATAAACACGCAAATGACGTCATAGCGCGAATCGCCCCATGTTAGTTAAAAACTCTTAAATTTCTTGGATTTAATAAACTCGCTTTGCAAAACTGATAATGTATTTCCCCCTTCTTGAAAGTAAAATGAATAAATATAAATTATTAGTAAATCACACAAAAATTTTGGCTTTTATTTTAAACATTTAATTTAATAAGTTTGTACTTTTTTTTAAATTCCAAAAATATACTTTTATTAAATGTATAAAGTAAAAAAAATGTAACCCTTAAATATACTTCTAATAAGAAATTGCCGTTTTAGCCAATAATTGCAGCGAAACTCCATGACCAAATTCAAATAGCATTCACTAATCCACTTGTAACTCATCCAAATAAAAACAAATGATATGGAGTGCAAAATGGGTTCGTTTGGGTATGGAAGTGACTGCAATCCGGTGGAAGATTTTATTAATTTTATTTAACTCGGGGGTGGGGGGGGTGGGGGGGGTGGTGTTCATTTTTCCCCAGGCAGCACAGGATACGTCTCATAATAAAGGAATGAATTCGATAAATAATTCACCTTCTCTGGTACATACATATCGGAGGTAGGAAATAGGGTGTGTACATTATAACGAGGATGACAATATATATAAATTATGTGATATTGCATAATTTGTGAAAAAAGAGATGTTACATTTTTTTTACATATTTGGGTATGTTCATTTTGCCCCAGGCAGCACAAGATACGTCTCATAAAAAAGGAATGAATTTGATAATTAATTAACCTTCTTTGTTACTACGTGTCGGAGGTAGGAAAAAGGATATGTACATTTTTACGTGGATGACAATATATTTAAATCATATCGTATTACATTTTTAAAAAAAAAGAGATGTTGCATTCTCTTTTTACAAATAAACATATTTAAACCAATTAAGAAAATCAATGGCGTTAACAAAGAATGGATTCTTTAGAGAAAAAAGTTATATAATTAGTGATAATTTAGATTGGGTAATTTAAGGTCATGCTTAGAGGGAAAAAAGTAGTTTAGGGGCTTGAAAATGAGTAGGGTAGGCTTATATTACACAGCAGATAAATTCTTTTCAAAACTTAATGGTGCTAGAAACGTAAATATCATGACGTCTTGTCAAAGTTAGGAATTTTGACGAGTTTTTGCAAAGCATATAGAAATGATTATCGCAAAGCACTAAACATTATGATACCGATAATATCGGGTCATTAATTCTAGTTTATACTAAAGACATCACATCATTCCTTGACATCAAAATAATGCTACAACAATTAAAGTTGCTAATCTTACAATATATATATATATATATATATATCAGCACATTAGAAAAATCCAACATGTCATCTTCCTACATCAAAGTTATCTCGTTAATTTCCTTCTACTAAAAAAAAAAAAAAAACATGAATTCTCCCTGCGTTGTAAAAAAATAGTTCCTTTTTGTCTTGTTTCTATTGTTTTCCTACAAATCGCTACACCATTGTTTATATATATATATATATATATATCAGCACATTAGAAAAATCCAACATGTCATCTTCCTACATCAAAGTTATCTCGTTAATTTCCTTCTACTAAAAAAAAAAAAAACATGAATTCTCCCTGCGTTGTAAAAAAATAGTTCCTTTTTGTCTTGTTTCTATTGTTTTCCTACAAATCGCTACACCATTGTTCCGTGTAAACAAATAATAGTGACGTTGGTAAAATCCTTGTCATAAGCATAAGTAACATGGTCATTTACACTTCTGGCTTCGGCTAAGCAACAAGTTATGCAAGAACTGATCTAGACATAATGAAAATGTGTGTTATTTATGAGAATAATAAGCTACATTTTTTACACTTATTACTTATAATACATTTTAAAAACTCTCTCTATATATATATACATGTAGGGAAACTATTGTGCCCAAGTTTAAAAATAGAAGCAAATTGAATAATACATTTTCTGCCAAAGATGTTGTTAAATATTTTTAAAAATGGTGAAATATATTATGAATATTTGATTTACCCTTACGTTTTGAAGCGTATTTAGCGGATCATGTTTAACGATGTAAGATAAATATTTTACCAGCTCAGATTCTGTACAACAGTGTCAAGAAAATTACGTGTCTAAAAACAGTTCCGAAATGAACAATGTACACGAATGGTGTATATATGCCCAGTGCCAGAATAATCTAACTTGAGAACCATTATCAAATTAATCTCAGTCGACAATATGTGCCGTTAGATGGAAAATAAATTAATAACATGCTTTGGTACATTGACTCCAACGGTGTAAACCGAATTCACAAATTTACATAGCTGCAATGTCTTTTTGCTGTTTGGTTTTTACGTCCAACAACTTTCTTTGCGCTCCTTTTGACGCACCTGCGCCTACCCTTAGTCTTTTCTTTCTATTTAAAATAAATGGTATATATATAATGTACATATAATATATATTACGTATATTAAATTTCTACATATCATATTTTTTTGTGTATTGTTTTTGTTGTTGTTATACTGACAAGGGCATTACCGAAACGTTTACATTTGTATTCTGCGTAGTCTTTACTAAAGCTGAAAAAAAGCTGTTTTATTGACACCAATTGTTTGCGTCTTTAAAAAGCCTTATGGCAGTCCAACACTCTTATATTTTGTTTATCACACCCGACTGAACGTAATGCCCTTCTCCAATACCATCGTTAACGTTAATCCGGACAACAATGACGCGTCGTGCTGTACCATTAATCAACCACATCTATAACGCTGCCGGTTATGAGTAGAAGAACAGAGTGCAACCTTGTTGGAAGATGCCGTCACACGAACTGCCAAATGTATAGCACGCACGTGAAGGACAGACTTTAGACCACACGCCAGAGTTAGAATACCTTTACGTCAGCATACGTCACAATCCAAATGGTGGGAGAAGCGTTCATTAGCTAAACTAACGCACAATACACGCGGCTATATTCGGTGCGCAGAAGTTATTAGTAAAGCCCCGTACTCGACAACCAGTAATGCTGTTGGCCGTGCTACAGCTCACCTCTAAAATAACCTTTTCTCAGCCAAGTCCTGGGATTGTTGACGATGCGTTCAGGTAGCGTATGCGCTTGGGCAGACCTCGTGGACGAGCGAATCTGTGCTTATGATTTTGTCTACTTCATGTTGAAGCTATTGCCTAGACTTGTGCGCAGCATGCTCAGCATTTGTTTGTGCATGTCGTTGGTATGCTAATCCGTGTTGTGCATGTCGTTGGTATGCCATCCGTGTTGTGCATGTCGTTGGTATGCCATCCGTGTTGTGCATGTCGTTGGTATGCCATCCGTGTTGTGCATGTCGTTGGTATGCCATCCGTGTTGTGCATGTCGTTGGTATGCCATCCGTGTTGGTCATGAATGAACGATTCCTGTTTATTAATCATTAATGAAATATCACTATTAAACTATTTGGTTTTAAAAATGTGTTCATGATTTTAACAAGCACTGATCCCGATCTGCTTATTTTCACATTACAGATTTTTCGATTCGAGTTATTTTCAAACTTCGCAGAATATAGTGAAGATACATTTGTATACGTTGATGCTCAATTAAAATGTGGGAAAATAGATGGTTTTTAATTAGGTAAATCTTAATTAAATCTTACATGGTTAACACAATGTGTGGATAGTTCACTGGATAACCTAAGCAATTTTTAATGACACAGTGAACATACGCTTCTAAAGTTACATTTGTATATTCAGGTTTTTCATCTATTTTCTTATTGGCTATTACTTTTAATATGACAATAAAAGAAATGGGATACTAAATATATGTAAGATTATCTCCGCTTTAACTTTAAATAAAATCTATTTTTAAATATCGGCTATTTATTATTATGATAAGCATAACCTGCAATAAGGGGTATTTTTTGCAATCACTGTTAGACACGTCCCTGATGCAGAGGAGTAGCGAGGGAGTGCAGGGGGGACAGATGTCCCCAGGCGCCAGCTAGTTAGGGGCGCCAAAATGTGCTTTGATATTATATTATTGATAAAAATACTGGGTTTGAGAGTTGATAAAAAAGATAAAGGGAACCAGCTCCCCTTCCATATTCGTCATTGTGAAACTTCGTCCACCTGCAAAAAGTCCCTTAAAACCCATCTGTTTAGGTCCGCCTATGACCTGTGATGCACCCTCCTTGCCCTGCATAATTTTCTGTCTCGGGTTGATCCTGTAGTATAGGCCAAAACGTGCCAAAGTGTCCTCGTTTTATAGCCATTTTAATTGTTTCTATAGTATAGTAGTTACTATCCTAGTGTCTCATTTTTATTTTACTTAGTTTACATGTTTTTAATAATTGTAAAGCGCTTAGAGATTTAAGGTAAGCGCTATATAAAAATGCCTAAATAAATAAATAAATAAATAAAGGGGCGCTTTAAAATGAATCTTGTCCCCGGGCGCCAAACACCTCGTTACGCCTCTGCTCTGTTGTAGTATATATTTTTAGAATGATCCCCCCCCCCTTTTTCTTTTTATATAAATAATTTTGTGTTTTCTATTTCAACAAGAATGAAATAACATTTGTAAAGATGCAATAAATCACAGATAATAACTGAAACTAGTAGAAAAAAATGCAAAAGTCAAGTAGTTTTATTCAATTGAATTGTGATTATACTGTCCTTTACAATAAGTAAATATAATAAGTAACAGCAGCTAGTCTAAAATATTGAAATAAGCTGATAAATACGCATTTTATATTCAATTGTTTAAAATGTTATTAATCAAATTATATATTTAGTGTTTAAAAACCACTGATACTTTGGATTCAAGTAAAAAAAAAATTGATTTATTTAAATTAAATTATACATTGAATATTTGTTTAAACTACAATCAATAAAAAAATATAAAAAATTTTAACCATGATAACATTTTTAAAAATATTATGAGAAAAAAATTATTATGGATTAAAAATTAAAAAATTCATTTAATGAATAATTTAAAATTAAGGAAAAAAAAAAACGACTGTTAATCAGAATAATTTAAGTTTTTTTTTTTTTTGTTGTTTTTTTTAAAATGTAATTAATATGATTTAGAAATATATTATAATTTTTAAACAATGTTTAAAAATTTTTTATAACGCATTTGACTTTGAAATAATAATTTAAAATTAAGGAAAAAAAAAAACGACTGTTAATCAGAATAATTTAAGTTTTTTTTTTTTTGTTGTTTTTTTTAAAATGTAATTAATATGATTTAGAAATATATTATAATGTTTAAACAATGTTTAAACATTTCTTATAACGCATTTGACTTTGAAAGGAACCGGTGGCAATGTCAGACCAAACACTTCAACAAGTGAAGGTAAATTATGGGGGTCCACAGGAACAAATTGAAATTTCTGAAACAAATTTGCCATGTACAGGAAGAGTTCCGTTTTAGCCATAGCTTCACCTATACAAACTCT
Organism: Lymnaea stagnalis; assembly: GCA_964033795.1. Classification (NCBI taxonomy): domain Eukaryota; kingdom Metazoa; phylum Mollusca; class Gastropoda; family Lymnaeidae; genus Lymnaea; species Lymnaea stagnalis. The sequence continues at coordinate 608,791 of CAXITT010000230.1, read as the reverse complement.
TTTACCAATCGAAAAGGGGATTAGCCATTCTGTTGTTTCAAGATTTCCATGGGCATCAATGAACCTTTCTGGTCTAAAGGTTAGAGGATCCCCCCAAATTCTAGCGTCGTGATGAACGGAATCAAGACTGGTGACGACTGAAGTCCCTTTGGGAATTGAATAGCCTCCAAGCGTCGCCTCCTCTGTACACAGGTGGACCAAACTAAAAGGTAAGATGCTGGCCAATCTCTGGGTCTCCATTATATAAGCATTTAAATATTTTAATTGTGACCTGTCATTGAACGATGGGTTTCTGTCGGTTCCAACTTGTTCAATGATCTCTTTGTGGACTCTCTCCTGGATATCTGAAAAGTGGATCGAGTACAGAATACACCATAAAATGGTAGTGCTAGTTGTTTCTGTCCCTGCTGCAAACAAATCATCAATGGTACGGGCCAAGCTCAAGGTGCCCAGGTGAGTAGACGTTCCGGCTAATTTCTGTTTTTTTAATTCGTCTAGATAAGCAAGAATAAAATTGTCTGAATTGTTTTGATCACGATTTTGTGAAACCTCTTGCACCATTTCATTTGAAAATTCTTCCAGACAGGTAAGAGCTTTAATCAGAGCTTTACCTTTAAATGGATCAAATGGTACATACTTTAAAAAATGCCAAAAGTTGATGATGTTTATCCCATTAGCATTTTGAAAGAAGGTGGACAAGAGATCCATGAGTTTGAGGAACCTCTGATCATTTGTATCAAACCGTTTGCCAAAAATTATTGAACATATAATATTGGAAACGCTCAGGGTAATAATTGCTTTTAAGTCAACGGGCCTGCCGTTTGTGGACATTATCTCATCAACTAAATATATTAATTCTTCCGAAATTTTTTCACCCAAGACATTTTTACCCATTCCAAGTTTTCGTAATATGGTCAGTCCAATTGACCTTTGAGCTTTCCAATGAGCCCCTGATGCAAATGAAATTCCTTTTCTTCTTTGCGCAAAATGTGCATTCATGAAATCGTCGACTGGCCTGCCAGAAAAGGAATCGCCCTTTTTCGCAAGCCCTTCTTTAATGAGGTCAAGGCCGTTCAATACCACGATATGCTTGCTACCCATCTTCAGACTGAAAATATCCCCCATGGTTTTGTTCCACTGTTTGAAGCGCTCTCTTGGATTAGAACCTATTAGATACAAGTGACCTATAACAGGTAATGCAAGGCCAGGTGATGGAGGGAAGTTCTTGGGTTTTTTTGTGACCCAGAACCATGACAACACAATAACAGCGAAAAATATCGCCAGTGACGTAACACATAGTCCCAAATCTGTATCAGAAAACATCATTGTATCTGTTGGATAAGGAACAAAATTATTATTTTTTGTAGCATATAGCTTTTAAAAATTTATTTTGAACTTGAAAGCGTTTTAAATAATTTTACCAACACATCATTTTATTTAAGCAGTGTTTACGCTTCCAAAATTATGTTTCTTTAATTTTTTTATAATAGGACCATATAATTCCCAGAATGAAGTGGCTATTCGGACCCGGGTCCGCGAAGTAAGAGATTGGGATTAAAATTTAAAATAAAATATTATTTTTGTGTTGTAAGACTAAATTTGGTATCAACTGAAAGATAATTGAATATACTTTATGTTTGAAAACTTAATTCTTCAGTTTAACTAAAATAAACTGCCACAAATGACATCCGAATAGCTTGAGTCTAATGGGACCCGGGTCCGAATAGCGGCGATGCGTTTCCGGTTCCATTTTGACTAAATATCAGCTCATGAGCCTTGAAGAATAATCCCAGGCCTTGTAGATTTCGTACTGTGAAGCCCTCACCATCGTCATATTGTGGCTGGCGGATGCCAGCACATATATATCGGTACGTGACGTTTTGGCGCCGCCGTTTTGACGCAACCGTTTTGGCGCCGCCGTTTTGGCGCGACCGTTTTGGTGCAGGTCATTTTGGTGCACAGATGGCCTAAGCCATTATTTACCGTTCCTGCCTAATCATGCGTGCGCTTCACATTTATAAAATTGCAAGAGTGTTTTCATGGTTTGTTTCCCTCTCAAATGTGGTCTGTCTACAAGAGAACAGTGAATTGAGAGGATCGTACCAAAACTATTTTGAACGGTCGCGCCAAAATGTCCTGCTTCGTATGTCTAGTATTCATTCAAACTTCGTTCATTTAGACTTGAGCTTAGAGACTTCAAATAGTTAAAAATTAATTCTTATCAATGAAACTATAGTAATACTAATTCATACTTACCCAAAAATAAGTTTCTTCCTGGTTGAAACGTGTTGGGCGTGTTATATAATGGACCCCCGGCTTCACTGTGGGAAAATATTACAATGCATGCACCGTCATAGCCAACAAGAACTATATATAACATAATCTGGCACATAACCCTAAACAAAATATGTTTAGCCGAAACATGTTTACAACAGAAAGAGTTCAATATGCCTTAATTATTTAACAAAAAAAAAAAAAAAAAAAAAAATGGGAAAGCAAATTTCTTATCGCCTTCGTTTACAACAACAAAGATTGTAAATACGTTCTCGAAATATGTATGTACGCATTATTTTTAAATAAGTATGTTTCGAACAACGCATTATATATCTTCTAATAATTAATAATTTGAAGATGATACCATTTACTGTTAGACTCTCATGAGTTCCTCTTCTTCTTAGACTTTCTCGCTCCCAGTGAAGCATAGGCCATTCACAATGCTTTCCATCCGTCCCTGGCCTGGCCATCTTTTCTAGTTTAGTCCAACATTTCTTCATTCTTGTCTTTCCTGTCTCTAAGCTTCTCTTCAATGTGGCTCTTGGTCTTCCCTCTTCCTAGTACCCTGGGGAATCCAATCAGAGCCTGTCTTGTGATTTGACGTTAGTGTTTAATTTCCTTAACGTGTGCCCTGTCCATCTCCATTTGATCCTTTGCATCTCCATTTCAACTGGAACACTTGCTGTTTTCTCACAATGGACAGTGTTAAAAATTTTGTCAAAACAAATTATTTTGAACATCCTTCACAAGCATCTGTTTATCAAAACCTATTTTTTTTTTTTCAATTTTAGTTTTTGTTGTTCTCCAAGTCTCTTAGCCGTACAGAGGAAGTGTCTTGACGTTTCATGTTGTTCTCCAAGTTTCTTAGCCGTACAGAGGAAGTGTCTTGACGTTTCATGTTGTTCTCCAAGTTTCTTAGCCGTACAGAGGAAGTGCCTTGACGTTTCATGTTGTTCTCCAAGTTTCTTAGCCGTACAGAGGAAGTGCCTTGACGTTTCATGTTGTTCTCCAAGTTTCTTAGCCGTACAGAGGAAGTGCCTTGACGTTTCATGTTGTTCTCCAAGTTTCTTAGCCGTACAGAGGAAGTGCCTTGACGTTTCATGTTGTTCTCCAAGTTTCTTAGCCGTACAGAGGAAGTGCCTTGACGTTTCATGTTGTTCTCCAAGTTTCTTAGCCGTACAGAGGAAGTGCCTTGACGTTTCATGTTGTTCTCCAAGTTTCTTAGCCGTACAGAGGAAGTGCCTTGACGTTTCATGTTGTTCTCCAAGTTTCTTAGCCGTACAGAGGAAGTGCCTTGACGTTTCATGTTGTTCTCCAAGTTTCTTAGCCGTACAGAGGAAGTGCCTTGACGTTTCATGTTGTTCTCCAAGTTTCTTAGCCGTACAGAGGAAGTGCCTTGACGTTTCATGTTGTTCTCCAAGTTTCTTAGCCGTACAGAGGAAGTGCCTTGACGTTTCATGTTGTTCTCCAAGTTTCTTAGCCGTACAGAGGAAGTGCCTTGACGTTTCATGTTGTTCTCCAAGTTTCTTAGCCGTACAGAGGAAGTGCCTTGACGTTTCATGTTGTTCTCCAAGTTTCTTAGCCGTACAGAGGAAGTGCCTTGACGTTTCATGTTGTTCTCCAAGTTTCTTAGCCGTATAGAGGAAGTGCCTTGACGTTTCATTTAGAGGCCTCTTGTAATCTAGGTGGCGTAATCTAAGGGGCCCAAACGGAGCTAGCGAACCTCACGCCTCTAGGTGGGCTTCATGCTTCTTAGGGTATTATACCGCCAATATTTGTAATGAAAAGGATTTTTTAGCAATTCAATTTGCTTTTAAAATGCATCGAAAATACCTTTCTCCGGTGTAAAAAAATATTTTTTTAAAAATCGATTTTCAATTTAATTTTTGGTGCTAGTTTTTATTAAAAGTTTTTTTTTTTTATATTGTCAATTTAACAAAAATCTAGTAATTTTTATATATATTACATTTATTATTTTATTTTTTTGGGGGTTGGGGGTTGGAGTAACCCAAACAGTCTTACATAAGTCCATAAGCTCATTATTTATCTATTTAAATTAGGTCTTATTGGAAAGTTAGTGAATGAGACTTTTCGAAGAACCACGCATTCCTAAAAGAACATTAACCCACGCACACCGTAGTCAGAAAAGGGTTAATAACATCATCCTGCTGATGTTCCATTAGATTTAGAAGAATGCTGGTAGTGACATCGAAGGGGAAAATTAGGGAATATATCATTGTCGGTCCGAATTTCCCGTTTCCAATTGGCAACAGTACACTTCCAGAACGGCACACAAGCATGACCATGGACACCACATATTTGTCATTCAGTGCCGTTTTTAAAAAAAAAATCGCTTGGAAATTTTGAGGCACATCTATTTTAACACGATCCCCTTTAGTGATCATTTACTTATATGAGCTAAAATCATACTAATCTATGCACAAGTCTCCCATTCGTCGAGTTACACTATTCCAACAACAGCTGTCCATCCGTCACATCACCCTCGTTGTTTACTTCTACGAACCCGTTGCTGCTGGAGCTATGCACCAATGATAAAAAAAAATAGCACGCACGCGTTCAATGTACTTTAGTTTCACTGCCGTTATTTTTTTTGCATATATTATTAAAACAATAATAAATTAAATGGTTCATCGGTTACAGCTTCAATGTGAATACATTTGTGTTGGCCCGTTACCCTTAGAATTGGGGTAAGACCTGACAGAAATAAGACAAACATTTTTTTCAAGTAAATTCAAGTTCCAGTTCATCCATATCTTAACGACCTTGATTGTGTCAAATATTATCTCCATCGAAATTTTTACAAAGTCGTAAAACTATCTTTCTTTCGGTGTGGCTTGATTTAACATCACGATAACTTAAAGAGTGCAGTGAATCAAAATAGCATCTAAGGTAAAAGCGACCAGCCATTCAACCCTCTTTGACGGAAATGCTTTTTGAGCGACGCTTTGACTCCCAGTTACGTTACTTCAGTGTGACCAGGAATCCACTGAAGGATGACCGAGCACCCACGTGGATAGATATATAAATAATATTTCGGGGAACCAAGTCCCAGGACAGTTGATACAGCGTCGAAATGGCACATGTGTTGGGCAGACCACGTGAACGAGAACATCTATAAAAATGAATAAAACAGAGTAGGGTTAAACCTGAAAAAAAAAGAAACGCAACAAAACAGCGAACGTGTCGGCAGAAAGCTTTTGTCAGGGAACAAAACAAACAGCAAAAAAGCGGTATAAAAATAAAAAGTAAGGCAAAGCACTTAGCTTGGAAGTTGTATCCGTGGGCAGCAAAAAGAAATTTCAAACGAGAACATCGCTGTCTGTGATTTTGTACATCTCATGTTGAGGATATTTCTTGGGCTTTTTTTTGTTAGCATGCACAGCTTTTTATTTTATTTTATTTTTTTTTATTATTTTTTTTTTTTGCATGGCGTTGGTATACCATACATGATTTACATGCATAAGGATACATTTTGATTAAGAATTAATTCAACATCACATCCTTTTATTTTTGTTTCAAATTTATTGATCTTAACAAGTATTGATCACGATCGTCTAATGTTCACATTAAAGATTTTTCTGCTATTTTAAAACTTTCCAGAATAAATGAAGATACTTTTTTATATGTTTAAGTACGTTTTTTTTTAAATGATTGATTTATGAACTTCAAATATATTTAGAGGTACTGGGCTCGTTTGATTTCCTGCAAACACTGTTAAAAGTTATTTTTAAAAAAAAAAAAAAAAAAAATTTTTGACAATTTCCTCGGCAAAAACCTTTAAAAAATTATCATCTTATGAGATTAAAAAAATATTTAAAAAAAAAAAGTAATTGACCACATTGGTCTTGTATAGCTCATTACCCTTAATAAAGTTAAAGCAAGATACACACAACATTGTTTTTTTTCTATTTTGTATATTAGATACGGTTTTAGAATTCTACGTTACGAAACAAAATTTTAAAATAGATTTTAGAAAAATATAAATTTTATTATTAAAAAGATGACGTTCTTTTACAAAGTTTTTTTTTTGTTCCGCAACATGGACATTGTGGTTTAGAATATTATTTAAATGTTGAATCAATCAGGAAAATGGGGTTTCTCCTTCTGAAACTTCACTCAGGTGTTCTAGTCAAAATCACAATTTTAAAAAGATTTTTCCATTTTCTGCTCAAATAAATCAATATGTGTTGTTGAAGAATATAGGCTCTCAGTACTCTAGTACAATACAATTAATCCAAAGCCACCAATCTACCCCATTTTTCCATGATCCTTTTTTAACAAAATTTAGATGACAAGGTTATCATTCCGCCTTCAGCACTGAAACTTGAGCATAAGTAGTTTCATGGCAGCAATGATGCGAATATTCTTTACATAAACTGTGTACGTCCTTCAACATGTACGTCTTTCAGCAAAGCAGTCTCAGAGGTGCACTAGTTATCTGTCTTTTAGATGTGTCATAATTGGGCAGAGCCCACTAGCGCGTTAATGTTTTATGTTTTCGGCACATTGCAGTTTTTATTCTGGGCGCCAGTAATAAATTTTGCTGTGCAGCTGGGTGGGGATGTTTTTAACAGACATCATAAATTGCAACTTTGCAAAGCCCATGCCATTGTCCTTCAACCCTAACAGTCTATAATTGCGGTTGATTTTTTATCCAGTTGTGGATATGAACACTCTAACCACTCACAACCTAGTCAAAGAATTTTTAGGTTATGGTTTCTGCAATTCGTCCATCCACTGCGGAAGGAAGAAAATTGTTAAAAGCTTTGAATTTTGACTAAATCCAAAGTCAGTATTTCGTAGTCCCCCTGTTGAATTTTTATCAACGAATAATTAACCGAGTCGTACTTATTGGAGGATAGAATGGAATTAACAAACTTAAATGAACAAGTAGCCAACGATGTATTGACATTGATCTCCATTAAGCCATTATTATTATTTAGATGAGTAGGATTGCTTAAATAAATAGGCATTTTTTTATTATTAACCTAATGAAATTTACAAATAAGAAAATGATAGCTATAATTATAATTATATTATAAGCATATTAGGCTATTACTATTAATAATGATATGCAGATAAAGTAAATAAAATGGGCTTACATTTAATCATTTGAGTTGATACATTCTAATAAGAATAAATTTACCCATATTGCTAATATTAGAGTTATAGAACCGGTATTAGTGTTAACTCGGCCTTTCTAGTAAGTTAGCCTTAGTCTTTGGCTTAGCCTACTGCTACTCGATTATTTATCTTTATTGTTTTGTTAGCCAAAAAAAAAATAAATAGGCTTAGTCTTCATATAACTTAACAATTCACTTGATTGGTAAATATATTTAGACTTAAAGTGGAAACTAAATCAATTCACCGCATAAACTTAACAATCCACACACCAGCATGGCATGGCAACACATTGTGATAGTACGGACGTACTGAGTAATCACAACTGTCGCCGATCGCGAGTCGCTAAATTATGGTCATTGTTTATGCTCAGCTTACCTTGAATAGAGTGGATTTCCTAAAGCCATTTCATGAATTCCTTTAGATTATTTATTCTGGTTTTTTACAAAATCGGGTAAATGCAAAGAAACCATGCCATGACTTATCACTCGCCCGCCAGCTTGCTTGCCATGACCCGTGAACTTTTACGGGTTAACTGGTCGCGGCAAACAAGATGGCGGCCGTGTAAAATCAAAATAAGGTAATAAGAGAGAGACTGCAATTAGATTAGTAAAATAGGTCATAAGTAAAAAAAAAAAAAAGAATGTTTAAACCACAAAAAAGACAAACAAAAAAAAAAAAACAAAAAACCTTAGTAAACAAATAAACAACAAAAAAAAAGAATAACAAGTGTAAAAAAATTTTTACGGGTTAAATGGGCGCGGCAAACAAGATGGCGGCAGTGTAAAATCAAAAAAAGGTAATAAGAGAGAGACTGCAATTAGATTAGTAAAATAGGTCATAAGTAAAAAAAAAAAAAAGTATGTTTAAACCTGAAAAAAGGAACACAACAAAACAACGACAGAAAGCCTTCGTAAACGAATAAACAACAAAAAAACAGAATAAAAAGTGTAAAAAAATATAGCACTTAGATGAGACGTAGTGTCCGACAAGGCGGCAAAGGAATTGTGAGCACAAACATTAATTGAAATTACTTTCTGTTGATAATTTGTGGTATTTTTTTGCCATCACTTAAGGCAAATTTCAAAGGTATTATATATTTGAAGAATTCTCCCAGGTTTAATGTAACAACATTTCGATGTTTCGTTTTCAATATGATCGTTAGAACATGCATAAATATGCAATACTATCACAGATACTCAGCAGTCAGCAGTCAGCAGTCAGCAGTCACTCCGTTTTGGTGCGGATTTCTATTATTTCAGAGAAAAACAAATTCCTTACATTTAATCAGTATTATGTAAGCACAATGACAATGCGAAATATTTTTTTTTTTTGAATTTAATTGCATTCTGCTTGTAATGTACAATTCAATTAGTAAAGATACACACAATAGAAACAATTCTAAAATGTTAAGATAGGCAAATAAATACAAATATTTCATTTAAATTGTGAGTATTTTTAAAAAAAATCAAATTTGTTATACAAATTAAAAACAATTTATGTTTTGATTTCAAGTTTTTAAAAATGTTAAATATCTGATAGATATATCTATATTTAAATTAAGTTTTATTTAAATTTTGTTTCGAAATAAAAGATAAATGTTGATAACAAATTTTTATTTTAAAACTAACATCGTTAAAAAACAATGTCAACATCAAATTGTAACAATTATAAAGTGACAAAATATATTATTGATTTTTTAAATAAATGATAGTTAATGCATTAATATCAAGTTTTAAACGAAAAAAATAAAGCCCTTCAAACAGACTGATTGATTTTGGAAAAGGTATTTTGATTTAGAAAGATATTATTGTGTTGAAACAAAGTTTACACATTTCGTACAACGCATTTGACTTTATAAGGCAACGGTGGCGTTGTCAGACCAAACACTTCCACAAGAGGTGGTAAATTTTGGGGGTCAACAGGAACAAACTGAAATTTCTGAAACAAATTTGCCATGTACAGGAAGAGTTCCATTTTAGCCATAGACTCGCCAATACAAACTCTTTTACCAATGGAAAAGGGGATCAGCTCATCTGCTGTTTTGAGATTTCCTTGATCATCGATGAACCGTTCTGGTCTAAAAGTTTGAGGATCCCCCCAAATACTAACGTCGTGATGAACGGAATCAAGACTGGTGATGACTGATGTCCCTTTGGGAATTGAATAGCCTCCGATTGTCTCCTCCTCAGTGCACAAGTGGACTAAACTGAAAGGTACGATGCTGGCCAATCTCTGGGTCTCCATTATGTAGGCATTTAAATATTTTAATTGTGACCTGTCGTTAACCGATGGTGCTCTTTCGGTTCCAATCTGTTCAACGATCTCTTGGTGAACTCTCTCCTGGATATCTGGAAAGTGGATAGAGTACAGAATACACCATAAAATGGTGGTGCTGGTTGTTTCTGTACCACCTGCAAACAAATCATCAATACCACGGGCCAAGCTCAATGTGTCCAGGTGAGTAGACTGTCCGGCCTTTTTCTGTTTTTTTAATTCGTCAAGATAAGCAAGAATAAAATTGTCTGAATTGTTTTCATCACGCTTTTGTGAAACCTCTTGCACCATTTGATTTGTAAATTCTTCCAGCCTTGTAAGAGCGTTTATAAAAGATCGGCCTTTAAATGGATCAAATGGTATATACTTTAAGAAATGCCAAAAGTTGATAATGGTGATCCCGCTAGCAAATTGAAAAAAGGTGGACAACAGTTTCATGATTTGTAGGAATCTCTGATCATTTTTATCAAATCGTTTTCCAAAAATTATTGAACATATTATGTTGGAAACGCTTAGGGTAATAATTCCTTTTAAATCAATAGGCCTGCCGTTTGTTGACCCGATCTCATCAACTAAAAATACTAATTCTTCCGAAATTTTTTCACCTAAGACATTTTTACCCATTCCAAGGTTTCGTAATATGGTGATTCCGGTTGACCTTTGAGCTTTCCAGTGAGAGCCCGATGAAAAGGCGATTCCCCTTCTTCTTTGAAGGAAATTTGCATTCATAAAATCGTCGACTGGTCTCCCAGAAAAGGAATCACCTTTTTTCGCAAGCCCTTCTTTAATGAGGTCAAGGCCGTTCAATACCACGACTTGCTTGCTACCCATCTTCAGACTGAAAATATTCCCCATTGTTTTGTTCCATTGCTTGAATCGATTTTTTGGATTAGAACCTATTAGATGCAAGTGACCTATAAAAGGTAAAGCAAGGCCAGGTGATGGAGGGAATTTCTTTGGGCTTTTTGTGAGCCAGTACCAAGAGAACACAATCACAGCGAAAAATATTGCCAATGACGTCACATTCAGTCCCAACACTGTATCGGAAAACATGATTGTACCTTTTGGATAGAAACAAATTATTAAAATAATTTTCTTCTATGTATCATGTAACATTATTACTTTTCCCTCAAATAAACACTTTTAATTAAATTTGCCAACCTAAAAATTCGATAAATGTGTGTTGACTCGTTACGCATATTTTCTTTAAGGCTTCGATAATGACGCTACATACGATCCAAAGTTACGAGATCAATGGAACAAATAAAAAAATTTAAGCATAAATTTAAAAAATAAAATTGAAACATAGAAATAGAATTTTATCTTTGTTACACTGCTAGACTATTTGTCAACACAGTGCCTTTAAAAACATAAAACAAATGTGACAAATTTCTATATTTTATAAATTTAAATTACAAAAATTGGATCTCATGCAATTTATATAAATTGTGAAATAAGTATCATCCTTAATGCATGACTGTTATTGAAAACACTCCTTTTTAAATATATTTTTTCTAATGATATGCATTTAGGTTTTGAAGATTAAAATATGAAATTTCATTTCACACCATTTATATAAATTGGTAATTAGAAAATTACAAACTGCTGAATAGTTCAACAATTATAATTAGTTCAAAATACATTATGCCCACCAATTTTCTTCACATCATATTCCAACTTTAAAAAATTCATTTTAATTTTTTTTTTTTATTTATTTATTTATTTATTTATTTTTTTTTTTGAGTTCCCTTATTTATGTTGATGGACTGATAGATCTTAATAAACATATCCAGGAATATTAATATCAATATATATATATATATTTTTTTTTTCCTTCCACATTTCTGATCATATAAAAAGAATACAAAAAATGAATTTTTTTTTTTTATTTATTTATTTATTTATTTATTTTTTTTTTTGAGTTCCTTTATTTATTTTTATGTACTGATATATTTTAATAAACATATCCAGGAATATTAATATCAATATATATATATATATTTTTTTTTTTTCCTTCCACATTTCTGATCATATAAAAAGAATACAAAAAATGAAAGGAAATAAATAATCTGCAATAAAATCAAAAGATTTAACGTACTTACAAGATGGTTGTATCGTGGCAATTTAAAATATTCTTCAACACTTATTTATTTAGACTTGAGCTCAGAGAGTTTATATATTAAGTGTAATTGTTATCTGTGATACAATAGCGATTTCTAATACAAATAATTTATAGTTACCAATATTTTTTTTTTTTTATTCCCTAATGAAATGTGTCCAGTGTATTATCAAATAGAATTCGGCTTCATTGTTGGACCATATCACAATGCATCCCTCTCGTAACCAGCGAGAATTATATATAGCATAATTCGTGCACATAATGCTAAAAACATGTGAAGATATGACATGTTTTCACCAGTCTAAATTTTTTTTAGGGAGAGAGGTCAAGATGCCTTAAATGATGAACCAATTGTTTCGGAACAGAAAGTTTCTTATCACTGAAGTCTACAATGACAAAGGTTCTAAATGCGTTCTATAAAAATGGATGCTCGTATTATTTGAACCGAGGTCTCTTTTAAAACCGCGCATTACATACCTTCTAAGGAATTGAATGTTATGTCATTTAATGTGAGACTTTTAATAAGAGTTCTTCTTCTTCTTAGCGTTTCTCACTTCCAAAGAAGCATACGCCGTTCAAAATTCTTTCGATTCGTCCATTCCATAGCTATCTTTGCTGATTCCCATCAGTTGAAAGCTTCAAGGCTGCCCTGGCATCAGCTAGGAGCTATTAGAATAGCAACATCATACCCCCAACCGTTGCAAAAATGCCAGTACATGGATGCAGCAATGAAACATTACCAGAATTCAGCCCAATTTTAATTCATTCTCTTCGCTCCTGCTTCTAATACTCAGCTCAATGTTGCTCTTGGTCTTCCCTTCTTCCTCGTACCCTGGGGATTCCAATAAGGTCAGGTTTTGTGATGCTAGTGTTTGAGTTCCTTAATGTGTGCCTCAATGTTGAATTAAGAATTATATTTTATATTCGTGCATCTAAAAAGACATACTGCTATCGGTTTAAAAAAAAATTTAAATATAGAATGATCTTGATTTAGGATTTCATTGTCATAACTTATAGCATAGCATTATCTCTTATATATATATTATGCTTGTGGCGTGACTTCTTCCACTTCCGCTGACGAACAATTCAACGAGAGCGCTTTTTGACGAAAGCACCAGATAAAAGCTGTGCTGTTTATTGTTACGACACCTCGTGGTCCTGCTAGCGTGCTAAGTGAACAGAAAATCGGACCTCTGGGTCGCCCGGTCAGTTTTTCAATAACGGAAATGGCGCGCGTGTTCTCTGAAATGTGCTGCATTTGCCCCTCTGATGTCTACGACAAACATCCTCCAAGCTCAAGATCGGCAAAAACCTTTGTTCGCCTTTCCTTTAAGGACATAAGTATAATTTGGTCAAAGCTACAGGTTAAGTAATGCTTGTCGGATCAAAATATAATACAATTATAATGACATTTTTGGTGTAAATTGTGCACTATGTGTAAGAGGCCCCATAAATAAAGGACTGTGTGGTTCTCCTTTTTAACTATTGGTCATTCACAGTGCACCTTCACTTGAGAAAAAAATCTCGATGTCCTCTTTTTGTTCTTTTTCTTTATGTACCTCGGAATTGTTCTGACAACTTTTTTTTTTTCTTATCAAACATGGTCTCATTTTTCATTCCACAAAATATAATCAAAAATAAAAGACGTATATTAAAAATTTTTTTCCTAGTTTCAAAGATATTTTTGTAACAACAAATTCCCAACATATAGTTATTTTCACTACTAGTTTCACGAGTCTGCTGGAGCCATGCTCCGATGATAAACGGCGTTCAAGATATGTGTGGGGGGGGGAGTCAGTTCTGTAAGTTTTGACGCGTTCTTCAATGTGAAATGAAAAACGTTAAGAAGCCACCACTGTGAGAACCACTGCTCTGTACAACAACGTGTGTCAAAACGGCAAGTTCAGGTCTTCGTCCTAGAAACTAGAGTGCAGTTGACCTTCCATAAACAGTTCCTTGGTACAGGGCAACACGACCATGCTGTTATTAAAACAACGAAAGGAAATATTTAACTGGAACTTTGCCTTTTAAATGTCGTGGTCTTTTTTAAAGGCATTATCTACCATGAAAAAAACTACAAAAAAAAAACGGTGACGGTCAGATCAGTCTCCGGAATAATCCTTCTTGAGTCATTTTCTTATGCAATGGTTTGATTTTTTCAGTTTTTTTTTATATTATTATTTGTGTGTATGTACTTTTAGTGTGCCCTGAAGACACCGCGATGGATTCATTCTCTCTTTAGTGTTTTGAATGTCTAAAACTTTGATAATATTAGAGAATTTATTTTTAATAGAAAATGTTATATACACTGAAACAAATTACAAGGTACAGAATAAGTGATTGCTTGAATAAATAGTAACGTCAATGAATGCATATATACATATACATGAGAAATAAACATGTTTCTTGGCCGATGGTTGCCGTCACTGCGAGTTCACATTAAGATTATTAGAATGACTTCATCCTAAAAACAACACCCTGTCTCAAGCTGGACGCCCCTGACTCAAATGCGATCCATCAGCGCCTTAGTCATAACCGCCCTTTGTTTACACACATCTTGTATGTTGAATTGTTACAAGATCGTACAGTTGTTGTATAATATTTATTGATTCTACAATGGAATATTTAACAACATTTAATTTCTTTAAAAGTCTTCATTAGTAAGTGAATGTTAAATTTTGTTTTTAAAGGTCCCAAGGTGAGATACCGGCACTTGGAGACGCACACACAAAAAAAAACACCAACATACGTAAACTGCCACCCTGTGTAGCGAAAAGCACGTTGTCCAGGAGTTGATATCTGGACAAAGAAAACAATGCCAGCGTCCAGAGCTTGACAGCTATCTCTTCTTCCCCCCCCCCTTTTTACAAGGCTGATGTAGTATGAAGTCAAAAAATCACGGGCAGTCGAATTTTCAGATTCCTGTAGTAATTAATGTACTGTGTGAGACACAGTTCAAAATGTGAGGCACAGTTCACAATGTATTACGCAGTATACAGTGTGAGACAGATTCCACAAAATGTCTAACAGGTCATTACTGGCGTTTTCAATAGAGCGTGTTTTCAAACATAATCACCTATACAAAATATAAGATGCAATCCACTGGTATAAAAAATATTACAATTTACACGTTTTACACACAGCAACAAAAAAAATATGGCAAACCACTGAGGTCTCGCTCTCTCACTCACAAAATGTACACAGCTTTTATACCAAGATTTATAATCATCACTCAGAGGAGGTCATAAGTGGCTCAGTTAAATTAATGATTACAGCATAAAAAGGGGCCCACGCTCAAAGTATGGATCATACTGGTTCCTATGTACGTAGATAGGATATTTCAATGTTTATGTGCCCGGTGTTTCACTGTTTGCAAGGGCTACTCAGCAAGGTTATCTTGAACTTAATAGCCCAAACATCACGACATTACATATCACCACCACAGCACGTGATCCGACTGTGACATCTGGGCCTCGTGGAGTGGGCTGTGGCACTGAGTTAAATCAGGACCAGGGCCGAGTGGCTAAAGAAACGGTATGTCAATCCTGGAAATTCTGCCATCATTTAATTTTAAAAATACTTATATGGCTAACGTTGAAATGTCATTTGGTTACTCGTTCTGTTTTGTCTTCTCGTCTGTTATTCTCATCGTACTACATGTTTCAAACTTTCAGACCACGGGGCTCAAGGGCCCCTCAGGCCCGGGCGTTCTACTTTCACAATCTATGGACCATGCATTTACAGCTATGTGTTCCTGTGTTTAAGTAAACCAAGGCATCAAATTCCTTAATTCAACCATTCATCTTATTAAGGAAAAATTATATTGAAAAGAAAAAAAAGTATAATTTGAAAGTCCTAATCACAGTGCATGGGCGCCCGCAGGAGGGGGGGGGGCAAGGGGGGCACTTGCCCGCCCCACTGGATTGATTGGATAAAAAAAATTTAGACAAAAATAGACAAAAAATGTATTAAAGTAAAGAGAAAATAACGAGAAAGTAACTAAGCTGATGTCCTGTCCGTTCGTTCACCATACAAATACGCTACAGTAAATTAAAACTATGTTAAAACATTACTAAAAAATTTTTGCCCCCACCCCTGGAAAGTTAATCGATTTTTTTGCCCCCCCCCCTCCCCCCTTATAAAGTTTTCTGCGGGCGCCCATGTCACAGTGGTACGTTTACTGTAAGACCAAATAAAACAGTGTTTTGTCGGCACAAAATACGGAAGGGCATATAAACTGACATTATTAAAAAAAATATTTCGAATATTAAAGGGATATATTGAACGTGGGCTCAAATCAAACGTACTTACAATTATGAGCATAAAATATTAATGGATGCATTTAAAGAGAATCCTTTTTTAAAATTAAATTATCTTTTTTTTTTTTCAATTTGATGCTTCTACAACGTCCAAAATTACGTATGTTTTATTTCTCTCTTTAAAAAGAATTTAAAAGAAAAAGAACTCGTTTTGTTATAAATTTTAATTTTTTATTTTTTTCTTGGGCCGAGTACCTGCTAAAGCAAACATTTGCTGTTTAGTGCCGGCCTACAATATACCAGCTGCCACACTAGCCTGCACTGAGCGTCATATTTCATGTCACCCCAGTATCATCCAAAAGAAAATATATCTCTCTTTGGTGATATCTTGTTTGTTGGTTTCCTCCAAATATTTTTATATAACTGAGTTCGAACATTTAGGTTAAATGCATTTTGTAGATTTGAGGCAATTTTGTCCGCGATTTCCAGTATCTCAAAATAGAGGATGTTACGCACTTCTATCCGTAGGGAGGAATTAATCTCCTATAAAGATCTATGGCTCGTTCCAAAACAGTCCATAACAAGACGATACCAAATGATGAAACAATAATAAAGAATACGACACTCAAAACATTGTTAATGGCAATTAATACGTTTTTATTAAGTTACTAATAAATTATCAAATAAAAGAGATATCATTAAAATCATTATCGTACAGAAACTTACAGAGTATTGTGTTTCTTGTACCGGTACAAAAGTGGTTGAAAACTACAATGTGCCAAACAAAGGTACAACGATGAAAGGAATTCACACATATAAGAAAAACTACCTCTATCAAGAATAACACGCTCTAAAAATAAATGCTTGCCTGTCGTCCCGTAAAGAAAAAATCTTATCCTCCAAAAATAATGCTTTCTATGCTTTTTAAAGTCTGTTCTACAGAAAATTCCAGACGTATTACGCATTGTATTAGTGACTCGAAGATTCTACAATGTACTACCATTTTCTACCGTATTCGATTCAAGAAAACAGGCGATAGATTGGTTTGTGGTAAACAAGATCAAAGGGAATAAGCCACGCCCAATACTATCGCAGCGTCTGCTAGAGTTCACAGCACGGGGGAAATTTGACATGATAACCTCGTCTATATTCTACATAACAGATGGTTAAGTACAAAATAATTATGCTTTTTGTCTTTTAATCTTTTTCATTTCGTCAATTTTTCCCGAAAATGCCGCCAACTACTATAAAGAGCAAAACGTGTAGTCAGGGGCGGACAGCCTTCCAGCCCCTTCCTACGCCTATGTACACCAGTGATAAAAACTCACATGGGGCTGTGAGATTGTCTGCTTTACCGGGCCCGACTTGACAATATGGCTAAATGTAACACCCGAGCAAGGCCAAGGCGCCTTGACATTTGATAACACTGTGAAATGAATGATTTTTGTTTTTAAGGGAAATTTTTCAACAACAACAACAACAAAGGGATTGAGAAAGGCAACACAATAATGTGCATATTTTCTAAACACCTACCGCCGTCTCTAGCTTCCCAACAGTAACAACAAATACATATATACTCAACTAAGAAAAATGTGGGATGTATTTTGTATCTAAATTACCATTTGACATGGAGAAAAGCGGTTCATTCGGTTTTATGTGGGTCACACGCAGATAGCACAAAGATGGGTTCTCTAATTCTAATGTTCTGGCCTTTACAATTTTCTAAATCGAAGACGAGGTACCCATTATGCATTTCTCGTACACTTAAACAGTAATGATTAAAAAGTATGCAAATAAAAAAAAAATCAACCATTCAAGTAACAAATAAATCTATATATATATAATGAGGTCCCCATTCCTCTATAACCTATTCAAATAAAGTTAGGAAAGGAAATTGGGGCCCGGTTTCGCCCATGATTTTTTAAAACCGTTTCTTTTACACGATTTCATCTAGTGTGGGGGGTGGGGGGGGAGGTGGGAGTAAACTCTTTGATGTATTTTAAATATTTCACTACAAGCCCTACCCGCCTCTTACAACTGTGACCAAAAGGAATTGAAAGAGACTTGCAAGGTAAAACACGTTTAAAAATAAAATGGTAAAATTTAAAAGAAAAAATGGATAACCTGCTTCTAACTTAACTTTTAAATAAAATTTAATTGCTTCCAGACCTTTTAACACCCACCAACAATATAGGATACTTGATTTCCTAGAACCCGAAAGGCCCCAATGAAGAGCGAGGTCATGGGCACCTGCACGTGCACCAATGCCTTCAGACGGCACTGCCTCCTCAATCACAGGTGCACCCATGTCTTGAGACGGCACTGCCTCCTCAATAACAGGTGCACCCATGTCTTGAGACGGCACTGCCTCCTCAATCACAGATGCACCCATGTCTTGAGACGGCACTGCCTCCTCAATCACAGGTGCACCAATGCCTTCAGACGGCACTGCCTCCTCAATAACAGGTGCACCCATGTCTTGAGACGGCACTGCCTCCTCAATCACAGGTGCACCAATGCCTTGAGACGGCACTGCCTCCTCAATCACAGGTGCACCAATGCCTTGAGACGGCACTGCCTCCTCAATCGCATGTGCACCAATGCCTTGAGACGGCCCTGCCTCCTCAATCAAAGGTGCACCAATGCCTTGAGACGGCACTGCCTCCTCAATCACAGGTGCACCAATGCCTTGAGACGGCACTGCCTCCTCAATCACAGGTGCACCAATGTCTTGAGACGGCACTGCCTCCTCAATAACAGGTGCACCAATGCGTTGAGACGGCACTGCCTCCTCAATAACAGGTGCACCAATGCCTTGAGACGGCACTGCCTCCTCAATCACATACAAACTTCCTCTAGTCTTGTAGTCTTGTGTCATGTTACATCATGTATATAGACACTTTATAACACCGTTTGGTGGCTAATTTCTGAAGACCGCGCTTAGTCTTCAACCACATGCCTTAATTTCCCTCAGTCTTTTATCAATTCCACTGTGGACACCTTACATCAACAACATGTGATTGCTATTTTCGTAAGTTATTTTCTATATGCCTAACAAAGCCACGAAGAGAGTTCCTACTTTTACCAGGAATGCCCTAGATGCTATATTTGAAGCAGGCCATGGCTTTCCAGATATGAAAGATATATTTATAAGATTTGAGCCAAGAAATGGCAAACAGGCCTCACAATGGTTTCTAAAACACATAGCGTAGTCATTTAAATAAAAGGGAGACTATAACACAAATATTGGCAAAAGTAGCATCATTTTAAAGAAAAGAGTTATCCTCAACGAAAAGCAATATTTAATTAAATAATTTGTTCGTACTTAACATTAACAACATAACATTAACTTTTAACACAACATAATGACTAAAACAAAGTGGGTTTTGTTTTTCATTATCTTATCGCAATTTTATTTAACTGAGAAAAAATCTAATATGGCTAAGGTTTTTTTTTGTGTTCATTTTTTTGTTGTTGTTAAAACCTAAACAATACACACTTTTTAGAACTGATATACATGTTCAGAAATATATCAAGTTAAGAAAACTTTGAAGTTCATTCTATGATGCGTCATATCGTTGTTTTCACTGTTACGAAAACCGTATTTCGAGCCTGTCGTTCAAGCAAAGGTCGAAAGGCTTAAAGTGATAAACAGCTTCTCTTACCTTCTCTTCTCATTGCCGAAAAGCGAAGAGATTGAGGTTTACCTTCATATTACAAGAGTCAATGCAAATTAAGGAAAAGTAGAGGCGGTTCTCAATCTAAAAAAAAATAATATACAAATCGTCTGTGCACCCCATGCTTGGCTGTGCCCATGGGAAGTAGATAGGGTTAGCAAAGCTGTGCAAGAAATTCGAACCACTTTCAAAAGACAAACCTACAAAATTATCAACATGAAATGACAGGATAGGATCCACGATAATCAAGAGGTTCCAAAAGCCAGTTCTTACCAGCATATTTCTGCAGTCCCAGCTTCACTGGTAATAACCAGTTGTGAGATTGTCAGATTACTGCAAGCTCCCCCCACCCCCCAATATCTATATTGTCTTTTCACTTTACAGAAAGAATTAATACAACATGAACAGAAAAGGTTCTCCAAAAATTAAGCGTTGTAACGGCGAAATTTCAAAGACAGGCGCGTATTGTTAAAAATCTTTCTTTGTTAGGTGTAAATGTAAATATATCAAGCGTTTGACCGGGGGGGGGGGGGGGGGGTGATGACTAGATTGGCTCGTCCCTGGCTAAGAAACTGATTATATTAATCACTTGCGCAATTTTTGTTCAGAACAGTTCACGTTTATACTACATACTAGCCAATATATGAGCCTATGCTCACTTAAAGAATACATATAGTCAAAACACTTGGCTAAAGTAACTATCAAAATTTACACTTGTCCCATTAAAGAACAGATTTTTTTTATAATTCTTGTCAACATTGTTTTTAAACACATTGAGCACACATTTAAATCTAAGGGAGACCATACCACAACTATTCGAAAACTAGTATCATTTGGAAAAATAAGGGTTATCCTCCATGAAAAGAAAAAGTGAGGCATTACCTCAATTGTTACTCCAACATATTTGACAATGGGGGACGTTTTAGCTTTATTCAAAGGAGCCCCCCACCACCACCCCCCCCCCCCAAATATTATTTCTATCTGATTTAATAGTATAGACATCACATAATCAGAATGCCATATCATTGTATTTGTATTAAATATGTAATTTAAATGTGTAAAAGAAGAAAAAAAAGGCGACCCGGGGGGGGGGGTGTGATGCCAAGTTCAGACTATTTCAGGGGCGTAAACCAGTTTGGTACACTCATCCATTCCCCACGACATTTGAAATCGTAAGGAAATATAGAGGTTTTAATTTTCTTACTTAACCAAAACATAACTGGAACCATATATCATTGTTCTAATAGTGATTCATAGGTGAAATGTACGCTATGTCCGGAGTGGGCCAACTTGCCCTCAATGGACACATGGCGAATGAAGCTCCAGTGTGTAACAAATTAATTCTAGCTCAAAAAGGTGGGTTTTTATTCGTTGTTTTCTTTTTAAAGTAAATGTGTACAATAAGCAAATGTTTCTCAAATGGTGGTCCGTGGACCGATGCCAGTCCGCGTGCTTTTCGTTACCGCTGCGCACAACATAAATATTTATTATATGGTTGAATTTTTAAAAAAAAAAGGTAATTAATAAATCTGTTACCGGTTCCAGATGCCAATTGTACTTTTCATTTTTTTTTATTTTTTTTGTGTCTAATTCTATGCCCAAGAAATATTGGAAATTCTCGTTTCTAAATTTAGGTTTAGAAAGCAATTGTTCCACTTTATGCTCTAAGGATTCATTCATGGAGAAAGTAGGTAAGACCTTTTGTCGGTATGTGAAAGGCGTTTAGCAGTTCATTTTCAAGCCAATCATTACCTTTGGCTAAAATTGACATAATGTATACATTCCCTATACATAGAGGGACCAATTTCTTTTGAAATTGTAAATTTTACATATTACTAGAATATTCTTTGTCCATATTGTTTATTGGTTTCTATTTGAAGCGGAAATTCCCAGAGTTGTCCTTTATTGGCGTCTCATTATTAATTAATACTATTTAACAAATTATGAGAATTTAAGCATAAATATATCATTGAAGCGATAACGATACACTAAAAGTCAATGTTTGTTTCAAAGTAAGTGAAAGCGTAAGATTTTATTTCGAAATTCTGAAAATAAATTTGTCCATCCTTTTGGTCAAGCATAGTTCGTGGAAAAGTCACTTAGTCAAGTGTAGTTCATGGAAAAGTGGGTGTAAAAAGCCTTTGGGATTGATAATAGCTATTAAAATAAAACACTCAGGGCTGTTAAAGATGTGAAAAAGATCCTTTTTCAAATAAAAAGAACTCCGGTTTAAACAATGTTCGGATAATATTGTAGAAAAGCGAGATAAAAGTTCGATTAAATTTTTAGATGATATCAATATCAACCAAATTAAGGGCGCCAAAATGTGCTTTGATATTATTTTATTTATGGATATAATGGTTTTGAGAGTTGAAAAAAGAAGTGGCGGGGGGAGTGGTGGATGCTTTAAAATGAATCCTGTCCCCGGGGTTGACTCTTGTCCCTGGGCGCCAAACACTCTAGCTACGCCTCTGAAATTCCGTTAATGTACAAGATCTTTACAGGATTACATGGATTAAAAATTTGTTGTAAATGTAAAGCCATTTTAAAAAAAAATTAAGAGACTAAAATTGTAACACTGGTTCCGAAAAGGTGTGAGGCCATCCTATATTATATAGCAGATTAATATTTCTCCAAACTGAATGATGTTACAAGCGCAGACATCACTAAATAGATACGGTACATCTTTTTAAAATAAGAAGAGTCTGATTAACTGCTTCCTAAATATAAATTTCAAGGACGTCGTAAAATATTGTAGTGGGTTTTTGTTTCTGTTTGTTATTGTTTATATGAATATACAAAACATCTAGCCTGAAATCAGTTGTATACGTAAACATTGGATGTTAAGACTTCGCAATAGCAGCAAGAAAGTATCTCAAAATGCCTTCCATTATTTTCACGGTAATATCGGGTCATATCTTCTCGTAGGTTACAGAGTATTTTAATTTTTGTCCTAAATCGCGCTTTGAAAATATATGAGGCGTAGTAGGAGTTGGATGAGAAAGGTTGGGGGAAAGGGGGGGGGGGAGGGCGATGGTCCCTACTCGGTGACATTTTTTTTTTCTTTATATGCGAGAGGGCATTTTCGGTCAATTGCAAAGTTGATGTTTTTTTTTCCTGGGAAAGGGGGGGGGGGGGGGTAGAGGATGAGGCACGACAAAGATTTATTTTAAATTACTCGTGTTTAATGAATCCATTTATAAATGAACGCATTTAAATTTAAGAATCTATATTTTAGAAAAACCAAGTCAAGAAAAATGAAGAGGAGCAGATGTTTACATAGAGTGGCTAAAACATCAGATCAAGATGATTCTCTTCTGATGGCAGCCGAGAAAGGATGCACAAGTGTTGTGAATTTACTCCTTGATAAGGGAGCCGATGCGAATGCGGTTAATATCAGAAACGGAAAAACAGCTCTGATGTTGGCCTCAGAATATGGCCACGCAGATGTCTGTCTTACGCTCATTGAAAGAGGGGCAAAATTAAATGACCATCACAGGGATGGTACTGCTCTGATGTTAGCCGCATCCAGTGGGCATACAAAAGCTGTGGAAATATTAATGAAAAATGGGGCCAACTTATACGAGTTCGATAGAAATGGAATGACAGCTTTAATGTTGGCTTCATTCAATGGCCACACAGACACCGCTGAACTGCTAATAGACGTGGGGGGAAATGTAAATGAGAAAGAAAAATCAACTTCGGAACGGACTGCGTTAATGATGGCCTTATCGAATGGACATGCCAAAACTGCCAGCTTGCTGGTGGATAAAGGAGCAAATTTGAATGACCGAGACAAACTTGGATTCAATGCTTTAATGGTTGCGATACAGACGAAGAGTGTCGCCAACGTTAAAATGCTAATAGAGAAAGGTGCACCGGTCACTATGAAAGAAAATGGAACCCTGCGTTGCGCAGCAGAGTATGATTGTACGGAGATCACCGAACTCCTGCTGGAAAATGAAACATTTTTAAACGAGAGAGATGAACACGGCTACACCGCATTGATCGTTGCCGCGGCGTACAAGAGCACGCGAGCTTCGGAAATATTGATAGAAAAGGGATTAAACGTCAACGAGAAGGATAATGAAGGAAAGACAGGGATCATGTATGCCGCCGGGTTGGGGAGATTCTTGCTCCTGAAACACGGAGCAAATTTAAATGAGAAGGACAATATTGGAACAACAGCTCTGATGCTGGCATCTCGCAATGGGTACACGGATGTTGTAGCCGTGCTACTTGAAAACGGGGCTAGAGTAAACGAACGGACGAAAGAAGGGCGTACAGCCCTGATGGAAGCTTCGAAACTAGGGCGCACTGGCATAGTTACGATGTTGATAAATGGAGGCGCGGACGTCAATGCAAAAGACGATAATGAAATGACCGCTTTAATGCTCGCCGCAGCCGAAGGGAACACAAAAACCGCCAGGGTTCTAATAGACAACAGAGCTAGTCTAGAAGACAAAGGACGTGATGGATCGACAGCTCTTGTTTTGGCCGTGCTAAATAAACACCGAGAAACCATTGACTTGCTTATCGAAGCAGGTGACAATACTCTTGAAGATATAAATGCTGAAAATGCGCCGGCCTGTGCCCAGGGTGATTCTAAACCACTGGTTACCGGAGATGTAAGGCAAGTCGCTCTCAAAACGTTTAATCGAACTTCTGATTCGTGGGAGGGACAGGAGCTACCATCTTCACGTCCCACTGAGGGCTGTTCTAGGACACCAGTCGATGGACAAGTTGAGAGAGAGTCGCCTGAGGCACCCGTGCCAATGACTAGCTGTCACGGATCATCAGATGAAGTGACGTGAGTTTTTGGAAATCCTTATGTGTGTGTGTGTGTGTGTGTGTGTACGGTAGCGTGAGCGTTTTGATTAACGGTTGTGTACAGGCTGTGTCGGGTTAAACTGAAGGCAAATGAAACAACGTGCCTGGGGGCCCCGCGCCTTTTAGGGGCCCCGCGCCTTTTTATGTATAGTAATAATGAATTAGGGAGAGAAAATAAAAAGTGGGGGAAACAAACAGAGCTCTAAGTACATTTTCGGGGCCTCCTTGCACTTTTCAGTTTTGTGCCCACTGCAATAATATTTTACAGTCTATAGGTTCTTCTTCTTCTATATCTTAAGGGTCCACGATGAATTTATTGATCATTTTGGCTCCTGTGCATGTAGATAGGATTTGCAATGTTTCTGTTCCTGGTGTTGATGAGGAAATTTCAATGACTTCCAGTGCCACTTTGTGAGGGTATCATGCACTAGGGGTTTGAATGCTTTGAGCCCCTTAAATATACACTTATAATATATATATAAATATTTATGAAGAGTCGATTTTCAAAATGCTGTCTGTGTCTCCATTTTTGGCGTTTTGAGATGATAGACTTTTTCTGCTACACAATGATGGCTGAAATTTTCGGAAAAAGTAAATATTAATTTTGCTATATATTAAAATATAATTTAGATTATGATGAAAATTGAAATGTAGATCAAAATGGATCTACAGCATTTTGTCGCTAAGTTACAGCTGGATGCGCAGCATTTTGAAACGGAATAAGAAATTCAATTAAGTAAATAAATACATTTTAATTAACATTATTCTCAGCAGCAAATAACTCAAGTTGTTTATATATAAAAAAAACCCACTTACATAACAAATACAATTAAACTGTAACATATACATTATATAATTGTGTATGATTAATGGTTTATATTGATATATATTATTTTAACAGAACAGCATTATAAATGCTGGAAAGTCGCTTGTAACAGTGTACTGTTTAGAGTGCTATACGTTTTCATAATTTGTTTTAATAGATTTGAATTCTAAACAAAAGTAAACAAGATAATGTTCAATTCACAAATCATTTTATTTTAATTTAGAACAACGACACAATAGAAAATAATGAAGTGTCTGATTCAGAGTGTGCATCATCTTCAATAGCAGTTTGTTTTTTTTTTTTCCAGGAAAAGTTGATGCTTCTTATTTACATTCAAATCAGAGGGCAAATATTTCTGTCCTTGAGCACCCTTTTCTCCTGACATGGCTGGATCTGCATGTAAAAGATTGAATGTGTAATAAATAACACAGCTAACTCTGTAAAACACCTTATTAGTTTCATTTCCTGAACACTTCTGCTGTGTAGTAGCCATAACCATAATAATAATGTAAAATGAAATGTAGTGGTTTTTTAAATAAAGTTACCGGTAACTCACCTTGCAGAACCATTTATCGCGATTACACGTCACCGAGGGGATCTTTCCTCCGCTTGAAGGACGGAATGATTTGTCTTTTTCTCGTCTTCAGCTTTTCTTTTCTTTCTTTTTCGAGATTTTATAGTACCAAAGACTCTTTCATCCAGGCCGTCGTTATGCACCGTGTTTGTCGTTGTTTTGCGTCGTGATGTTTAGTTTAGTGTGCGTGCCCAGAATGCCTCAGAATAGCTTGCCAATCACACGGATTGGTCCGAAAATATCTACAGCATTTTGATAATATAAAAAAAAATTTCACACCGCGTTTTGAAAATAAAATAATTTTTAGACATAGGATAATATAGGATTAAAATGTGTTTTGTAGATAAACTTTAACATGTCCTAAAGGAGCATGGTTTCCTCTACAAGAATATACAGTTATCTCATTTTTTTTCAAAAATTTCGGAAATCGCGTTTTAAATAATCGACTCTTCATATATATATAGATCTATATATATATAGAGAGATAATAAATATATATTTATATGTGTGTGTGTGAGTGTGTGTTTGTGTGTGTGCATGTGTGCATGCTTATGCGTGGGTGTGTGCATGAGTGTGTGTATTAAGAGTGTATATGTGTAAAGCTTTCATTTCTAAAATGAGGGTTCTCGTTTCAAAAATTTCAAGAGTACCCTTTTTTCGGGTGTTGATTGAAAGAAAAAACCAACCTAGGTAGAGATTGCACAAGGGGTTTCAAAAGATCCAAACATTCAGATGGAAAACTGGCGTTTACAAGCATGTATGTACTTTTTAAAACTAAATTATACGTATATTATATATATATATATATGTGTGTGTATATATATATATATATATATATATTATATATATATATATATGTTTATATATACCACACCTGCTACTTCAAAAAAGTGTCACAAATGTATTCCTTTTTCTTCAGTTGCATTTCTCATACCTACGTCCGTGAACATGGGTTCTATGCGGTGCATCTGAATTCATATACATTAGGTGGCATTTGTCACTTCTGTATCAATCTTTATTAGTGGTGTTTATCACACCTAAATCTGTTTAAATCACTATTAGTGGCATATGTCACACTCAGATCAACAAGAAGTGGCCTAGTGGCTACCTAGATCAATAACAAGTAGTGGCTTTTGTCACACCCATATGACACACTATTGTTGACAAATGGCTAGTGCCATAGCAAAGGTTAGTGCCATCTATGGTGAGACAGTATATGTTCGTCTCCCTTCTAAAGGACTCTGCAATTGGCCCACAAACATTTCGCCCTTAAATATCAAGAAAATACTGTCCACGCTGGGCTAGCTCCGCAACCCCGTTCTATGCCAGTGCATGTCTGAATAATCTTTGAATCTGTAGTATGATCCTCTGATGTAGCATGGATAGTTATGTCAACGTTGTTGCACGATATATTTTCAGCACACTCAAACCTGACGGCCTTGATTCTGATCACATCCAAGCTGCAAGCAGTAGCCATTCTATAACCCATGGACATAATACATTTCAGTAAGCATATGATCCGTTATCTACGTTTAATACCATATGTATTGTACAATACAGTGAGCATATTAACTCTTTCGATTTATATAATCTATAAGTAAAAAAATTAGCCCCTATTTATTTCATCATTAATTAGTTTATATACCGGTAATGCATATTGCTAGTTTTTTTTAAAAAACAGATGTGTATGGTGTTATTGAATCCTTCCTCTAATAGGATTTTTTAATAGAATATTTGGTTAAGATCATAATATGTATAACAATTTTAAATGTATACGTTGTAAGACAAAGGTTACTAGACAAGTTACGAAGACCCGTTAATTAGAAACATGGTAATCTTTGCCATGAAGCTTTTTTGTTACTATTTCAAAGGGTTTTTTGCTGAGCCATAGAAATAAATAGCGAGTTTCCAAAGGTACGCAGAGCAAAAATTGTTGATCGAGCACAAGCTAATGTTTTTGTACCTGAATCTGAGTAGCATTACTGTACCATCTTGTCCCTTCAAATAACATGCAGCGTACAATTCTGGTAGTTGCTCAAGATTATTTAAATGGGGTGGAGAAAACTTGCAGCACTTCCTACAGAACCTACGAATCGGCCAACGCATTATTTTTACAACGATTCTCAGCACAATTATTCAAATAGGTTGTGCTGTTGTTGTTAGTTAACGGTACCTTCATCTAATTCTTGCATATGTTCGGACATATCAGGTAAAATGTTCTGGCGTTTCGTCTCATATATCGCAAATGTGCTCCACCCAACCCTGTCATGAGAGCATTGGGCATGCATTCGTTTTATGCACGAAATTCGATGCTCACGTTTTTAGCTCGGGTTTCTTTGAGACTCACTTCTCCTGTCTCGCCCTGGGTACCGGTACTGCAGCTGTGCTTATATGGGCCGTTTACTTTTACATCAATGTAAAATGTGCCGAAGGTAGTAGACCCACGGTATATAAAGATTTTCAGATGTACCTGTCGGTGATGGTGTGGTTTTGGAAGTGTGTCCTGTATTTCCTTTATTTCTGTTGGTATCATTTAAGACGTAGTCTATTCCATATTAGATATGATGGCGAGTTGTTACGTTTTAGACTTTATAGCTCTAAAACTTAACACCTTGCCATCAGACCTGATATGGAAGCATTTAAGAACATGAGAAGACGATGACAAGAAGAGAATGTTCCAGGATGCAGCATCGATTCTTTACACTTACGAAAAGGAACTTCATTGCTCATTGAACACTATTATAAGAGTGAAAAGTTTCAGTGAGCAGTGGAAAAATTCAGTGAGCAGTGAAAAGTTTCAATGAGCAGTGAAAAGCTCGAGTGGACAGGTGAAAAGTTTCAATGAGCAGTGAAAAGCTCGAGTGGGCAGGTGAAAATTTCAGTGAGCAGTGAAATAATAATGAGCAATAAAAAAAAATTATATAGCAGCATTAAAAAAAAAAAAAGATTTATTTTCTAGATAACGCTGTGTGTAATAACATTATGATATATCAATATCACACTGCCATTGTCAACAACAGTTAAATAAAAATACTTGACATTTCTCAATTACCTCCTGATACGAGTAAAGTTATGACTAAATCAGAAATAAGTACTATTTTTGCATTGTCGCCAATCTGCTATCTTTTAAACTATGCCTTGTTAATTAAGAGCATCACTTTTTCGTTCCAGATTCATCTTCATAGATCAAGCCAAGACTTTGAATTGCCATAATTCAGCTGAAGTGAATGTTGAAAATGCAACTAATGTTGTGAACAATTAGCAGGCTTAACAGAAACATTTTGTTTTAAATCTATTTCTGGAATTAATCGCATGTAGGTACTAAATGATTAATTTTAATGTAATCTCTCCATGAACGCCTTCAAGGATATTAAAACAATAAATTCTACCTTTATGTATTCAGTATGTCGCTCTAATTACCGGTAACATTTCTTGTATTTGCATGCATATTATGTTAGGCGTTGTTCCAATTTCTAGGATCATAACACCGTGATGTCATGAAGGCAAACCTTATTCACAAGAAATAAAAATGTCTCATCTTGGTACATCATTCGAAGATAAAGATGAACCAGAATCACTTTAAGTTAAAATTAGCATTGTTGAAGTGGGATCTCCTCTTTGTTTTGCCTGCTTCCCTTCTTAGAGACGGTCATCGTTTTTACAAGGGAAATTTGTTATATTTCATGACTATGTTTTATTTCATGATAAGAAGACATTCTATTATTTCATTATCATTATAATAATTATTATTATCGTTAGATATAAGATGGCTCAAATTATAATACATTTTTTGTTTTAAAAAAAAAAAAAAGCAAATGCAATAAGTCAGTGTGATTACACCTTCGGTAATGGCAACAAATATTAAAGTAAGAAATGCAATCGAGCATTATGACGTTGCTCCTTAAACAATGGCGCCATGTAGCATTAAGCTACAAATCAGGTGCCGCAGAGCATAACAGAAACGCCCGGGTCAATATTGCACTCGAAGATTTTTTCTATTGTTTTCTTGCACCAACTGCATTAGAACATTTCGTACCAGAATCGGTCTCATCATTCATCTGTGCACCCACAGATATAATTATCCTCTGCACCAATCCGATGATTAAAATGATTATAAAATATAAATATAATATAAGCTCAAATAACACTAACTCGATCAGTGATGACGAGGCCTCAAGACCAAACCCAATGAAGTTGAAATTTTCTATGATTACTCTTATACTTATACATGTACTCAAGCATTGATAGGTTATTTCTTGTTATATTCAGCAATTAAGTGGCCTACAATGACCAAAGGCAGAAACATAATTAATAATAATTATTTGTTTCATTAATGTTATCCTTATAAAAAATATTTTAAAAATATATTTTAATAGTTTTCTTGTTAATTCACTTATTTTAAGGGGGGGAAATTTTGTTGCTACAATATTCTTTGCTACAGTGTTTTGACACTTGGAGCTTCTAGAAATCTAAATATAATATACGATAAGATTCTTTTATTGATCCGAAAAAAAATGGAAATACCTTTTTGATTACCTATGTAACCATAAACAAATTATATTATTTAAATAAAGTAAATATTTTCCAACTAAAACAATTTAAACACAAGACATCTACATTAAATTATTTCTCTAGTGTAAGAAAAACAGTCAATCAGTGAACTCCCTTAGTCCTTAGACTTAATTAGTGATCATTTAGATAGTGTGCCCTCTTGGTGGGAGCACTGTGGTAAAATCGTACAGATTGGGAACAATACCGGTTTAAAGAGACAAATACCTTGACCGAGACTGCCTGATCACGAAATATCAAGAACAACAAGCCCAATGAAGATAGAACTTTTTTTTCTTTTTTTTTTTTGCATCGTGATTCCTCTAAAACTCACCGGGGCCTCAGAATAAATGTAAGTCCGAAACATATAATAAAAGCCATTAAAATTAAAATACCCGGTAACGAAAATGCTGAGTGGTGAGCAGGGGAAAAAAACACGATACGTTTGGTTCTGCTGTCGACGTGCTTGGAGCTTGATAATTTTAATGTAACATGTTCCAGATTTACTGCTAATAAACAAAAAAAAAAAGAAAGAGGAATGGTCGTGTTTTTTTTTTTGGGGGGGGGGAGGCCTGTCACAAAAACGGTCATTTTGCTTTAGTTACCCATGCAATGGTTATTTCGACCAGTTTCGGGGTTTTTTCTAATTTATAGCTTAACAAACTAATGACAAGGAGATTGCTAAGTCATAGGCTACCCGTTGAACGTTGCTTTGGAGTGACAATCAACAAATCGCACGGATTAAATAGACTTTGCACGTCTTCTACCGCAGCCAGTTTTAAGTTGGATGCTAACGTGTCAGTTCTCCAACATCTGCTTGAAACAGTAGGCCTACAACATTGTTTTCAAACAAGAAAGTGTTTTTTTTTTTTTTTTTTTTTTTTTTTATTTTTTTTTTTTTTTCTTTTTTTTTTTCATTATAAGTTTTTTTTTTTTTTTTTTTTTTTTTTTACATTATTGTTTATTCTCGTTGTTCTGTTGCTCTTTGATTTAATTGTATTTAGATGACTTGAAAAGGGTGAGAGATTGTGTATAATAAAATTTCAAATAAAACACATGGACATTATTTTGTAAATAATAATCAATGGCCTCAAGCCCACCCCGTATTAAAATTTTTTCTAGTGCCCGGTACAAGAAATTTTAAATGCTTACTTTTTTAAAAGTATTAATAGTATTATATTATAAGTTAACACAAGTACCGAGTTGTTTTGTTTTTCACATTGGCTGTTTTACGAGCATCTGCCTGACAAAACACAGTTCAGTCGAGATTTTCTAAGCTAAAAATGATACCGTACCCCATATGAAGTGAAGGATTTATCAATTCGGTATTGTAATCAAGAATGGGGAATATTTTACTTGCAATAAATTTAAATTAAAAAAATGTATACATTTTTTGAAAAAAAATTAATCAAAACATATCTATTACTTTCATATAATACTTTTTAATTGCAACTTTATTATACGATTTGTTGGGCATTTAACCGAAATGACGGTTAAATTGTACGGTCCATTTTTTTTCTTTGTAAAGCCTAAAATTATTTTTGTTCCACTACCGGTACCGGTATTTATTAAGTTTTCTTAGAGGTGTATATAGGCTAATGTTGTTGTTTTTTTTTTTTTAAACGTTCGTTTATCCTACTCAATTATATTTAAAGGTTCAGTCCAAGCTGAGGAATTATTATTATTTGTATCCAATTTTACGGTTAACTAAAATTTATTAAAACACATAATAATTTTTATGCGCTAGGTCTGGAAGGAAGTGTAACGATCGTGAGGGGAAAAAGGGGGGGGGGGGCGCGAATCTGACCTGATGGTTTCACTTCACGGCAGTGCTCGTCAGTGTAATAACCAAGGTCCCCAGCTATTTTATATAGGACGGGGGCCACAAAAGGCAACTATCCCCCCAACCCCTTCAGCTATGCCTCGAAAAAACTGGTATACCCGGTCACTAATATAAGGTTGGCCCTCTAACGCCTTGGAAAAATTGGGAATTACCTTTTATCTAAATTTAGAATCATACATCTAAAATGACTTACTTTATTGTACCGGTACTGACAGTTTAGGTTGAAGAGTATGTCAAATCGGTCAATCTTCTCTTCGTCTTAATAGCTAATTTTTGAGCATGATATTATCAAGAACAACAGGCTAACACTCAAGTTTACCAGTATCCTAAACTGGATGGACAGGCTAAACTATTTACATATTAATAAAGCTTCACATTTATCATTAATTGTACGGTAGACTAATAATTTATCAGTAATGGCCATCCTTACATTACGTGCCGGTAATTTTTTTTTAAAAGTCAAATTTTAATTTATATAAATATAGCCCCCCCCCTCCCCGTTGAACTCTGGGCCGTACAAAAGAAAGGGGGAGGGGGGTAAGGTATGGGAGGGCTACGCATCATCTCCTTAATAACAACTCTTAGTACCGGTAAGTATGTAATTGTAATATTTGTAACTTATGTTCCTATTTTTAAATTGGAATTTCCAAAGAATTTTCACTTCCTTTTAACTTTCCAGCCATCTTTAGAATCTTTGTTCAAATGTATACGGTATTTATATAATATGATGATTTGTTGAAAAATGAAATAAAACAATAAAATCTTATAATTATAGGGGCCTAGTTGGTAAGATTAATAATTGTGCCTGCCGTTGATCGGTACAGTTAATACCTACCTACCAATAGTTGTAGCTTACCAACACGTTCTGCAGGTAAATTGTACTAGTTGTTACCGGCATCTAAATAAAGTGATTAATTTGTGAGATGATTTATTTGTATGGTTTTAAAAAGGATTGATTTTCGGGTAAGTTTATATTCAGCACACACACACACACACACACATATAAAGTAATGAGAAGATTAAAAAATTTCTAGTTTTTCAGATTGCGTGATAATTTTAAAGGCGGCTTTTACTTTTAATTTAAAATCGAGTTTTTGATAACACTATCCAGTAGTGTTCACTGTGTGACCAGAGGATCGGAAAATATGAAAATAGAAGTAAGATGCTGCAATTATGTGCCTGAAGTCTGATATCTATTCTTCAATCTTGGGTTAAAGTATTTGTTAAATGTATCAATTTATTGAGGCCTTTGTCATAATAAATAATCAAAACGTGTAAATATATTCTTACCAATTGGGGAATCCAGGGAGTTGCAATGGGGAGAGACAGTATGACTATTGTGGATTGTTAAAGTTAGAAGTAGAAGTACTAATTACTATTACTAATATGTAAGTTGAAGTGTGCAAAGATGGAAACGGGAAGAGTGTCACTGTTAAAGCTACATATGGGGTTATACTCATATACAAATAATACATACAAACTACGGAGGAGAAGAAGAAGGGGCGTGGGGCTTGATAATTTAAATGATTTTGCGTACATGTGTTCATTGGGAGGGATTTCAGAGGCGTAACTGGAGTGTTTGGCGCACGGGGACAAGATTCATTTTAAAGCGCACCGTTTCTTTTCATTAACTCTCAAAACCATTATTTTCATCAATAAAATAATATCAAAGCGCATAATGGCACACCTAACTAGTATGGCGACCACGGACAATCTGTCCCTCTCTGCTCCCCATAGCTACGCCTTTGAGGGGTTTCGGAAAAATGTGTAGTGTACAAAAATTATGCACCATTCCTGCACAAATTATTCTGGTATTCTGACTGACAGTTCATCAATTGCTTACGTACCGGGTATTTAAATATAATAATCGTAAGATAAATTATAGTTCTAATTATAATTGTAATTGTATTGTATGGCTTTTTAGTATGAATCTTTTTTCAGTTCACACGTTAAAATTTTGAGTCAAAATTCTTTTTGAAATTCTCGAGGTCAATTTTAATTTAACAAATTTAATTTATGTTTCCAATATGGGAAAGAAAAAAATACAAAAACTCAATAATTTTATATTACCTTACATCTAATATGCGCTTTTTAAGCGAAACCAAAACAAGAAATATATTATAGGCCTATATACATACACATACAGTCGTCCCTCGTTTATCACGGCTTATCAGTTCCAGACTAACATAATGAATGAATATCCACGAAATAGTGCCCTTTACTAATATTTATACATTGAATATGTTCGTAGTTAGTGCATAGAAAATTTGTTTATAGCCCTCTAATACAGCTTGTAACATTATATAGGACTCTCTGGGATGCTCAAATACATAGTCCCACAGTCCATACCCACAGTAATTTTAATTGTAATACATGGGCGTATAATCAAATCAGACAACCGAGTGAGTGAGGACCCCCCCCCCTCCCACCGTATCATATTTTTTTTCCACTACCTCCATCAATTTTTTAGTGAATTTAAGTTGTAGGCTACTTGAAAAAACCGCGATAAAGTGGGGCCGCAAAATTCGAAGCGCGGAATGGCGAGGGGCGACTGTAGACCTACAGGTACCGGTATATATATATATTTTTGGATGGTGGGGGAATTGCGTTAACTGAATAGTTTAGATGGGAGAAGACGCATGTTTTGACAGCACTGCCTCACTAGCAAACGGTGAATTTTAAGTAGTATATTCTAAATAAAAATTATATAATATAATCATACACATTTTTACAACCATACGAATTTCGATTCTTGAATAATAACAACATTTGATAATTGGATTTGATGAAAGATGTGGAGAATTATTGAGCTGTTGGCGTAAATTGTAATTATTTGTTATCAATATTATTAATTATTATTACCGTAAGTACGGTAGTCAAAATTTTTCTTAAAATTAAAATGTTTAGCTGTAATTTGTTAAAATTAATAATCTCCTTAGTGAACTCTACAATCAAACAATTTAACAATACCATTGATACCATGACTGACATGACCCACACAAAGTATTCACCAAGTTTAAAGTCTAGGGGGAGGTGGGGAGGAAAGATGCCCTCTAGAGTAACTAGAGTAAATATAAGTACCGGTATAAGCCCTGATTATTAAAGATTTCCCCAAAAGAGCATAGAGTCGTTCTCTATAATTATAGTGTATAATTTGAGGTTAAAAATGTGTAAGGTACTCATGCGGAAAGGTTAAGGAACTGTACTGTGATACTTCAGCTTTACAATATTTTAAACTTTTTAGTGGGTTATGAATATATAGTTACCTATGCTGTCAAGTGAATGGGGCAATGATTTTCATTTACAATAATTGAATAATTGCATTGATGGTGTTTTAGTAAATTTTGCCTGGTACTGTAGGCCACCTGTAGTTGTTAAGCTAAGATTTGACTTCAGTGTGAATATTATGATAACGGTTAAGAGATAACTTATGATAATTTCTTTATTTATTCTACAGAAATACTTCTACACATTTGGTCCTAAACATTATCTAATAATGTATGCGACACACCAACAGCCAACGTCATCAAAAAAAAATAAATAAATAAATAAAAGAAAGAAACCCAATAAAAACCAGTTTTAGATCTAAATAAGAAAATGGCCAACAGGTGTCACCCTTTGATATACTGTGTGACATCCCTGGAACAGTTATGTTGATTGAAGTGAAATTTGCATATTTACAGTAATTCAAACACAATAAAGGTGACCATAAATTTTTGGAGAAAACAAAAATGGACACTATAAATGAGAAAAGAGATGATGGTTGGACACCGCTAATGCTTGCCACTTATTACTGTCAAATAAAGACAATCAGATTGCTGCTACAGACAGGTGCTGATATCAATGAAAAGGGGGCAAATGGTTATACGCCTCTAATGGTGGCCTTAAGTAAGAGTGAAAAAACAACTTCTTTAAAAAAAATTCAGAAACATAGACAACTTGATATTGAGAAGTCATTAATGCCATCAAAGAATAGTTTAAAGGACACAATTTTACTTCTAATTGAAAACAATGCAAATGTAAATGATAAAAGCAATGACGGATGGACACCTCTTATGATAGCATCACAACACGGAAACAAAGAGTCTAGCTTACTACTAATTGAGAAAGGCGCAAACGTGAATGATAAAAACTGTAATGGTTTGTCGTCCCTGATGTCAGCATCGCGAAACGGGCATAAAGAAATCTGTTTGCTTCTGATTAAAAAGGGGGCAAATGTCAACGATAGAACTAGTGACCGTTGGACATCTCTTATGTTAGCATCACTTAATGACCAAAAGGATATTTGCTTACTACTCATTGAAAATGGTGCAAAAGTTAATGATCAAAACAATGCTGGTTGGACATCACTTTTGATGGCTTTATATAATGGCAACATAGACGTTAGTATTCTACTGATTGAAAATGGTGCAAATGTTTATGATAAAACTGATAAAGGTTGGACTTCTCTTATGATGGCATTACAAAAAGGCCATAAAGAGACTATTTTCAAACTGATTGAAAATGGAGCAAATGTTAATGATCAAAATATAGATGGCTGGACACCATTAATGATAGCTTCACATAATGCTTTTATGCTGACATCTCTAAATTATCAAAAAGAGATTTGCTTCCAACTACTTAAAAACGGTGCAAATGTTAATGATAAAAATAATAATGGATGCACATCTCTTATGTTAGCATCAGAAAGTGGCCATGCAGAGACCAGTTTAATACTAATTGAAAATGGTGCAAATGTGAATGATAAAAACAATAATGGATGCACATCTCTTATGTTAGCATCAGAAAATTGTTATGCAGAGACCAGTTTAATACTAATTGAAAATGGTGCAAATGTTAATTATAAAAATAATAAAGGATGCACATCTCTTATGTTAGCATCAGAAAATGGCCATGCAGAGACCAGTTTAATACTAATTGAAAATGGTGCAAATGTTAATGATATAAACAATGATGGATGCACAGCTCTTATGATAGCAGCACAGAGTCACTGTATAGATAATAATTTACAGCTTAATGAAAACATTGATAAAAAAAATAACAATTTTCTAACGTCTCTTAATACACCATTAAAAAATGGCCATCACAAGATTATTTTAAGACTAATTGGCAATGGAGCAAATGTCAATTTGAAAAATAATGACGGTTGGACAGCTCTTATGATGGCATCAAAGAATGGCCACAAAGATATTCTTTTAAAACTAATTGAAAACGGAGCGCATGTAAATGATCGAAATAATAATGGGTCGACTTCTCTAATGATAGCAACACAGAATGATAACTATGAGATTATTCTATTGCTAATTGAAAAGGGTGCAATTGTTAATAACAAAAACAATGATGGATGGACATCTCTTCTGATAGCAGCGCAGAATGGCCATAAAGAGACTATTTTGCTATTAATTGAAAAGGGTGCAAATGTGAATTATAAAACCAAAAATGGCTGGACATCTCTTATGGCAGCATCAAACAATGGCCATAAAGAGATTATTTTACTTCTCATAGAGAATGGTGCAAATCCTAATGATAAAAACACAAATGGTTGGACATCTCTTATGTTAGCATCAAAGAATGGCCATAACGAGATCATTAATCTACTCACTGACTATGGAGCCAATGTTAATGATAAAAACAATAATGGATGGACATCCCTCATGATTGCATCACAGAATGACCATGTAGAGACTATCTTACTATTAATTCAAAAAGGTGCAAATGTCAATGTGAGATCAAAAGATGGATGGACATCTATGATGCCGGCATCAAAGAATGGACATAAAGATATAATTGACCTACTCATTAAGAATGGAGCAAATGTTCATGATAACAACAATAATGGCTGGACATCTCTTATGATAGCATCACTAAATGGGCATAAGGAAATTATATTGCAGCTTCATGAAAGGGGTGCATATGTGAATGAGAAATCAAATGATGGTTGGACATCACTTATGTTAGCATCACAAAATGGACATAATGAAACTATATTACAACTCATTCAATATGGAGCGTGTGTTAATGAAAAAAATAATAATGGATCAACATCACTAATGATAGCATCCCAAAATGGCCATGAACAGACAATTTTACTACTAATTGAAAATGGAGCTCGTGTAAATGATAAAAATACAAATGGATGGTCTTCTCTTATTATAGCATCACAAAATGGCCATGAAGAGATAATATTACTACTAATTGAACATGGTGCTTATGTTAATGATAAGACGAATGATGGTTGGACATCACTTATGACCGCTTCTAAGAATGGTCATAAAGAGACTATTTTACTGCTAATTGAAAATGAGGCAAATGTTAATGATAAAAACTATAATGGATGGACATCTCTCATGTCAGCATCATTAAATGGCCACAAAGAGATTATTTTACTATTAATAAACAATGGTGCAAATGTCAATGAAAAAAATAGTAATGGCTGGACATCTCTTATGCTTGCATCCCAGAATGACCATAAAGATGTCATTTTACTCCTTATTGAAAAGGGTGCTAACGTAAATATGAAATCAACTGATGGTTGGACATCTCTTATGATAGCATCTATGAACGGCCGAAAAGTAACTACCTTACTACTGATTGAAAGTGGTGGAAATGTTGAAATAAAAAATAATGATGGATGGACACCTCTGATGCTAGCTACAAAGAATAAACACAAACATATTGTTATAAAGCTTATAGAAAAGGGAGCAAATGTTAATGAAAAAACTAATGATGGCTGGACACCTCTTATGTTAGCATCGCATAATGGACATAAAGAAATTACTTTACTGCTAACTGAAAATGGGGCTAATGTTAATGATAAAAATAATAATGGTTGGACATCTCTCATGATAGCATCACAGAATGGCCATAAAGAAACTATAACAGTATTACTTGAAAAGGGTGCCAATGTTAATGACAGAACTAATGATGGATGGACATGTCTTATGCCAGCATCAAAGAATGGCAGTATTGAAATTATTTCACTGCTAATTCAAAATGGGGCTAATGTTAATGACCAAAATAACAATGGATGGACATCCCTCATGATAGCATCACAAAATGACCATAAAGAAACTATAATATTGTTACTTGAAAAGGGTGCAAATGTTAATGATAGAACTAATGATGGATGGACATCACTAATGATAGCATCAAAGAATGGGAATAAAGAGTCATGTTTAATTCTAAAGGAAAATGGGGCTAATGTTAAAGAGAAATCAAATGATGGATGGACATCTCTAATGGTAGCATCACAGAAAGGTTATAAAGAAACTAGTTTACTGCTTATTGAAAATGGTGCAAATGTTAATGAGAAATCAAATGATGGGTGGACATCACTTATGGTAGCATCACAGAATGGACATAAAGAGCAATGTCAAATTCTAATTGAAAAGAACGCAATTGTAAATGAGAAATCAAATGATGGTTGGACATCTCTTATGTTAGCATCACAGAATGGACATAAAGAAATTTGTTCACTTTTAATTGAAAAAGATTCAAATGTTAATGATAAATCAAATGATGGCTGGACATCTCTTATGTTAGCATCACAGAATGACCATAAAGAGATATGTTTAATCCTCATTGAAAATGGTGCTAATTTTAATGATGAAGATAATGATGGCTGGACATCTTTCATGTTAGCCTCACAGAATGGCCACAAAGAGATTATTTTACTACTAACTGAAAATGGTGCAAATGTTAATGATAAATCAAATGATGGCTGGACATCTCTCATGTTAGCATCACAGAATGGCCATAAGGATATATGTTTATTTCTAATTGAAAATGGTGCTAATGTTAATGATAAAGATAATGATGGCTGGACCTCTTCTATGTTAGCATCTCAAAATGGCCATAAAGAGACTATTTTACTACTAACTGAACATGGTGCTAAGGTTAATGAGAAATCGAATGATGGTTTGACTGCTCTTCTCCTAGCATCACAGAATGGTCATTATGAGATAGTTGATGTTCTTATTACACATGGAGCCGACATTAATGGTAAGGCTTCTTGTGGCACTACTGCTCTGATGTCTGCATCAGTTAATGGAAACAATACGATTGTTGAACTGCTAATTCAAAAGGGAGCAAATGTTAATGAGATAACAAAATTTGGCATTACGGCATTGATGTACGCATCATTAAATTGGAATTCAGACATGATTGCAAAAATAAGGGATGACAAAATAAATACAATAACACAACTTTGTTCTACAATAAAATTAGCATTTAAAGAAACAGTCTCAAATCTAATTAAAAATGGGGCAGAGATAAATTCAAAAGACTATAACGGCTGGACTGCTCTCATGTTTGCATTGCTAAGCCGACATAGTGATTTTATCACCTTCTTAAACAAACTGGTAATAGAATCTAGTGTTAAACAAATGGAAGACACAAAGGAAAGAATGAAATTTCCCACAGCTTCAGTTGGAGAAACAGTTGTAGAGTTACTTAAAAAGGGAGCTGATGCAAATCTCAAAGATAATGAAGGTTGGACGGCTTTGATGATAGCCTCAGAATGTGGAGATGTAAATATTGTGGAGACTTTAATTGAATATAAAGCTAATGTTAATGACAGAAATAACATGGGATGGTCTGCACTCACAATAGCTTCACAATTTGGATTCAAAGATATTGTATTAACGTTAGTTGAAAATGGAGGGAATATTCATGAACAAACCATTGACGGGTGGACAAATCTAATGATTGCTATACTAAATAAACATTCTGAAATAGCCGAAATTCTCATTGAAAAAGGAGCAAATTTCAATGCAAAAAATAGTTATGGATGGACAGCTTTAATGATAGCTGCAGAAAATGGACTTGAAACAACTGTTTTGCTACTAGTTAAGAAGGGAGCAAATGTAAATGAAAAAAATAAATATGCTTGGACTGCTCTAATGAAGGCATCACAGAAAGGTCATGAAAGAATTGTTGAAATTCTCGCTGATCAGGGGGCGATTCTAAACGAGAGAAATATAAATGAGATGACAGCTGCTTTGATTGCTTCACTAAATGGGCACACCAAAGTCATCGAGCTACTTATTGAAAAGGGAGCTAACATCAATGAAACAAATACATTTGGATTAACAGCTCTCATAATAGCATCATACTGCGGTCACAGCAGCATTGTTGAAAAAATTCTTAATGCAAATGGGGAAAAGAGGGAAACTCCAAACTTAACATTTGCTCTCTTTTGTGCTTTAAAAAACAATCATTGTCAAATTGCTGAAATTTTATTTAAAAATGGAGCAAATTTCTCGTTGGTAAACAAATGTGGAATGAGCTATGTCATTAAAGCTTTAGAGAATAAGACTCTGGATGCTGGGGAACTCTATACAATGATAGAGACTGGACATATCTTGATAAGAAATGAAGCTCAATGTAAATATCTTTCAAAATTTGTGGCCTTTATGAGAAAAATATCCTCAGCCTTTGAAGGAGATGAACTAATTTTAATCGAATCCCAAACAGAAATATTTGGCAATGACGGTGATGATGTTAACAATATATTGCAATTATTACTTCAGCAAAAGAGTGTTAATTGGACTAAAAAAAAATCAAGGTATTTTTTTTATTGGCCTAGTAGTATGTTTTTATTTTAATTTAAACAAAAATATTTGCCTATCAAAATTTTTCAAGCAATTAGTCAATTAGATTACAAATGTATTGCCGATCTTATCATTTCAAGAAATCTCCAGTGCAGACAATAATAATTTTAAATCTTGATTTTATAACAACAGTCTCACTTATACAGACATTGAGATATTTAAATATAAAAATAAAATTATTATGTTTTGATATGCACTAAATACCCTATTCCTTTTTCATGTAACATTTCAGTAGACCTACATGTAATCAATCAGTGAAAAAATATCACACTGTGAGTCAACACCATAATGCTCCATTAATTCAAAAGTAAGTGCTAAAAAATGTAAGTTTAAGTTAGTTCTTAGTTATAACAAATAAATAAAACAGTGATCTTATGTGATTGATGATTGCTCTAGTTGTGTTTGTTTTTAATTAAGGGCACTTATGCCTAAAAAACTTGACACAAATCTTTCCCCTAATCAGAATCTGCCTAAAGCTAATTGAATGCAAAAAATGAAATAGCATATTTTTTATTAAAATTATCAATTTGTAGGTCTTAACCTAACTATTGTTCTATTATTTTTTTAAATGATCCCCGTTAAATATTTTTAAAATAGCTTGTATTACAGGATTTAATTATTGAAATAACTTTCTAAGTTATGCATCAATCTCATTCTGCACATAAATAAAACTAAAAACAATTAAACACATTTTAAAAGTTGGTAAAATTTTACTCCAAAAAAAAATTAAGTTCCGATCATCTTTTGTTATTATTTATGTTGACATTTGTCTTGGAATTTTTGCATACCACCACCACCACCAAGCGGTCCAATGCCGTACCCCTAGGGGTTCGTTTACCACAGCCACAAGTTCGGACCCACTGCCATTCTATATACAGTATCGTATTATATGGGGAGTATAGCAGTATAGTATCAATGGCCAACAAAAAAGAAGTGGCTTTTCGCACCCGTTCCAGGGTACCAGAAGTGAGAGGTTGGGACTATATATTATATGTTTGTAATTTTAATTCTTCAGTTTAGCTAAAATAAACTACCACAAATGACATCCGAATAGCATTTAGTCAAAATGGACCCGGACACACATCGCCGCCATTCGCACCCCGGTCCCATTAGACTTAGACCAATGCCTGCCAAAGCTATTCCAATGTCATTTGTGGTGTGGTATTTTATTGTATTTAAACTGTATTTTAAACTGAAGAAGTTAGTTTACAAATATATAATAATATATAGTATATAGTCCATTCAACTTTTCAATTATCTTTCATTTAAATTGTATACCTCATTTTGTCTTAAAATATAAAAACCCCAAAATAACATCAGTATTTTAAATAGTTTTTTAATCCCAAACTCTCACTTTTGGTACCCGGGTGCGAATAGTCGCAGCCCAACAAAAAAGTAGATTGAATGGCCAGCAGTTGGGGCACTTTTAATTAAAATTTAATTTTCTTATATTTTAATTGTATTTTCTATACTATAACTATAATAAAAATAACCCAACATTTAACTTTTAAGCTATCTACTCTGCCAGAGTTAGCGTATCAAAGACAATGCATAATTTTCTCTCTGTTGTTCTTTCTATTTTCTTGTCAGGGTAAATGAAATATCAAACATTTGTAGAACTTAAAACCACTGAAGACTTCCATCTCAGGCAACAAAAATGGATAGTAATAAATAAGTAACATTTCTGGTAAATAAACTTAAAAA
Source organism: Lymnaea stagnalis (assembly GCA_964033795.1). Lineage (NCBI taxonomy): Eukaryota > Metazoa > Mollusca > Gastropoda > Lymnaeidae > Lymnaea > Lymnaea stagnalis. The sequence continues at coordinate 565,107 of CAXITT010000230.1, read as the reverse complement.
ATACATCCGGCTTATAAATGTGATACACACTTTTATGGTCCAAAACAGTCCTTATCCATACAACAATATTTTAAGAGACTATTCGGAATCTCTACCTGCAGGCTACAACGCTAAAACGGGGCGTAAGTGGTTGTTTTCTTTTTATTGTAGAAAGTGGGTCAAGTTATTGGAAAGGTGTACGAAAATGGGTTTTAGAATAGAAATGTACAGGATAAGTGTAGCGTATTAGTTAAGTCTCTTGCCTCGTCAGTGCCGGGTTAACTTTTTGGAGGCCTCGCAAAAAAAAAAGATTTAAGAACTATTAAAACGTATTGAAAAAAAAATATATCAAAATAAAGATATATATATATAATTATGATAAATGATAATTAAGTTGCATATAAATTGATTGTATAGCCTAAAGGCCTAATTGTAAATTTTTTGCTTATCTTACCTTTTTGAAAATAAACACTCTTTCCTGCACATTTAACACAAAAATATATGAAGCAAACACACAAAAAAGAATGGTGTCATTTAAAAACATTAATTTTTAATCAGAATCATTACATTTGTTTCAGTTTCAAAATTAAGATCTCGACCCAACTTACTGGAGACTTGAATATTCAGCATGTAGAAAATTATGTATCCAAAGGTACTTTAAATAACATTCAAACATAAAATATTAAATTAATAATGATTTTCCTTCCCCCCCCCCCCCCCCCCCCAATAACCCCACAAATTTTTGAAGTTGGATGTGCACTAATTAAAGGGACATCAGAAAATACTCACTACAAATATGTTTTTGTAGTGAACTAGTTTACAATATATAACAATTAATCTGCTTTGAGCAAATAAACGTGATTCAACGAGAATATTGTTATTGTTGTGATGCCTTTATATTTTATATCAATCGTTTTAAATTATATGCATGTCATTTTATTCCACAAACGCTTAGCCATTACCATTACTTTTATACTCATCTACTCTTGTTTGAACAATAAAAAGCAGTTAGAGACATAGCAATTTAGAAAAAAAAAAGAAAGCAATTAATCATCAGCTATTAGGCTGATTTTCTGAGTTTAGTATAAATGCAATAATGCAAAATGAAATACAGTTGTTCAAACTCTGAATTATTTAAAAATAAGTACTGCATTGATTTTTATTTAAGGCTTATGGAGTGGAAACTTCAAATTCTCAGCAGTTGTGAGTTCTGATTTTCATCTTGCTTGCTTTCATGTTTAAAATGATTTAAATCATACTCATAAAATTCATGATTTTTATTTATTATTAATGGGTTTAAAAGATATTATTTATATTTATGTATCTAATCTATTTATATTTAAAGGCACTAGATCAACAAAAAAACTTCTGTTTGTTTTGATGTAGGCCTATTAATATCAGAAACATGGCGGTTCTATAATATTATTTTCTAATAAATAAGTTTAATTGCACAATGTTGTAATTTAAAAAAAAATAAATTTCATTATTATTCTTATAAATTGTCCATTTTTTTTTTTTTTTAAATTAGCAAGTGTTTGAAAAAACTGGAAATCGGCTTTTCTTTTTTAAATTTTTAATCAGATGACTTTTTGGGAATCGAATGAAATTTTTTTGGCATTGATATTTTGAAAGTTTGAAAATTTAACGAATTTGAAATTCTTAAACAAATTGATTAGTTTTTAAAAAAAAATAAATTTTATTAATATTTTTATAAATTGTTCTTTTTTTTTTTTTTTTAAATTAGCAAGTGTTTGAAAAAACTGGAAATCGGCTTTTCTTTTTTAAATTTTTAATCAGATGACTTTTTGGGAATCGAATGAAATTTTTATGGCAATGATAATTTGAAAGTGTGAAAATATAACGAAATTGAAATTCTTAAACAAATTGATTAGATTGAATCAATATTATTAATTCTCTGACGATCTTTCATTAAAAGATTTTACGTTTTTTTACTTATATATTCCATATTTCATAATAATTTTTTTAAGAATAGATGGCAAAATATCAGTCGTGAAAAAGTATGAATAACACTTTAAATGGTTTGAATAAAGGTTTTATTAATTTTAAAAAAAAATATTATTTTACTTAAATTTAAATCAAGATGCTAAATTGCAATCAGATTTTTTTTTTTTTAAATACCAACAAAAAAAATAAACTAAAAATTAAATAAGATTAACCTGCATTATGTTAAAGCTTTATAAAAATAACTATAGGCTACTTCAAATTCAAAATCTAAATAACTCTTTTAATTGAAAATAAATGTAAATCAACACCAAAAAAAGCTTTGGCTAAAAATCCAAACAAAATATTGTATTTTTAAATTAAACACTATTTTAGTTTAAACTATTAGCTACATTATGTTTAATCTTTGTAAACATTAATATCTTCAAAATCTAAAGAAATCTTATTCATTATTTATTTCTTAGAAAGAAAAATCAATTTAATTTGAAAACTCTGATTTAATTCAAATAAAGCGGAATAAACCTACAAAAATACTACACTCAAATAAATTCGATTATATTAAACATATATCGAAAACATTCGTGATTTTTTTAAAACCTTGCTTGCTTTCAATCTGCACGAACCTCGCTACCTTTGCTAACTATTGTATTGCGCTCCTGGCTATTTTACAATCTTGATGGGGTTAAGCTGGACATGAAACAGCATCTTATCCATCAAACATTCAAGGTAATTAGCCAGATTTTATGCTGCTAATGATTGGCTTACAATTGCGAGACATCTTTATATGTTGTTAGGATTTTATTCCGCAGTGACACCATTGACAATAATGACAGCAATGACAGCAATCTTGTTTCCTTTTTTTTTTTCCCAGCCATTTGGACGAGACAGAGATGCGGGACAAAAAGTACATGAGTAATAAAATTTTTAAAAAACAAACTCTTCAAAGATTAAAAAATTCAGTTTTTCTGTAATAGCAACAAATGATTTATTCATTTCTCATCAGGAAATGCTCGAGGAAAAACAATATAAAAAGAGATATCAAGAAAAAAATATATAAAGTCTCAGGTCAATCCCCACCCCACACCCCCCCTAAATTTTTAAAAAACAAACTCTTCAAAGATTAAAAAATTCAGTTTTTCTGTAATAGCAAAAAATAATTTATTCATTTCTCATCAGGAAATGCTCGAGGAAAAACAATATAAAAAGAGATATCAAGAAAAAAATATATAAAGTCTCAGGTCAATCCCCACCCCACCCCCCCCCCCAACCCCTCAATTTTTTTAATCGTTTGATTACACTCCTATTTCCCCCCAAAAAGAGAACATTGGTAGATTTCACTGCCTTATTCACTAACTTGTTAGGTGCGTTGAAATGCGGCTCTCTTTGATATGCGGCTCTCTTTGAAATGCGGCTCTCTTTGAAATGCTCAACTTTATATTAGTGCGATTTTTGTTGGACTCTTTGATTTACTTCCCCCTAGTGCCCTAGATTTATCATAATTCCGAGTTAGCCTCGGACATATCTTCATTTTAGGACCCTGTGGGAGTCCGGGTGGCCAAAATACCAAAACGTAAGTGCAGTGCTTCGCAGCCTTCCTAATGCCGTACCTCTTTATTACAGTTCCTCACGTTGTAGTGACCCCTAATCATAAAATTAGTTTTGGTGCAACTTCATAAATATGCGTTTCGCGATTGTCTTAGGTGACCCCTGTGTAAGGGTCGGGGTTCGTGACCCACAGGATGTGAACAGCTGTGTTAGTGTTTATTTACAGGCGCACTGAAAACAGGTTTTGGTGCTGGTTGATAGAACTGGGAAGCTGAATGTTTGACATGCGGCAGGGGCACTGATATCTCCATTGTACTGGATTTAGAGGCGCATGTCGAAACACCGACCAGGAAGTGGATCAAATTGATATGCAAAATTTGATTCGCTTAGGTAACTCAACAATAAGTGGAGGTCACTGGTGGCCTACCGATATTGAAAGTATTTTTTGTCAGCGGATGTGGTTAGGTGAAAAAAATAGTTCTTTAGAACTTGCTACAATGCGTAACCCCTCTTTGGAAAAGTCTCTAAGAAAGAATATAAATAAGCTGATCGACATAGGGATTGTTGGAGTTAGATAGAAACTGCGAGACAAAGAGAGAGAGAGAGAGAGACATTTTGGGATACAATACAGTACTGATCGTAGCTTTGTATATTAATATTTACTGTATGTGTTCACCTTTTTTTTTCAACTTTGTACCCATACAAGTTCATTGCTGTGTTGTAAGTGAATAGCCTTAGTTTTATTTTGTAAATTTTTAATTAAATTAATAAATTATTAATTGTAATTAGCCATAGTGCTTACTTCGCGCCGAGTTCACACGGCGCTTTAGTGACTTTGAAGCACAGAAATTTTAATGTAATTTCGAGCTGTTTCGTAACCCATTTGTCATAGACGTGGAAACTGCAACTGTAAATTTGCAGATTAAGCTAATAGAGCTGCAGTGTAATGGGATACTTAAGGCAAAGTACGATACAGTTGGGCCTGCACAGTTCACTCGTTTCATTCCTGAAGAGATGCCCCAGCTTCGTCTACATGCGGCTCTAACCTTGAGCAACTTGGGTAAGACATTTATGTTTGAGAATCTGTTGATTTTTATGTTATGAAGATTACAAAAACATCGCACAGAAATCGTCTCACTAATGAACACTTGCAGTCCATCTTGAGAATCTCAATGACACAGAACGTTACTCCCAACTTAAACGAATTTACTTGTTTTTTTAGCCAAGAAAATGTGCCAAACATCCAGCTCTGAAAAATTGGGATAAGAACGAAAAAAAGAATGCCAATGATTTTTAATTACTAAAACTTGTATCTGTTTTCATTTATATAAATGTTTTTTTTTTTTAAAGATTAATTTTCCGCTTATTGAATGTTTATCCTGTTCGGCCCACAACCTTTCACGTGATTTGAGTTTTGGCCCGCCGAGTGATCGAGTTTGACACTCCTGGTTTAAGGTATGTTTTTAATATCAAAAGCCCTCTCATATTAAAAATAGGTTATCGTATTGGGAATATCGATAATAATGATAAATTAACATTTGAAATGTTGAATGCCCTTTCGTGTTCGTGGTAACACACAGGATAGATTACCATATACTCATGTGTGCCATACTTATTTCATTGTTTTGTTCACTAAATTTTGATTAAAACCTCTTTCATCGTTTTGTGTGCTGATTGGTCAAAGAAAGAACTTCCAGTTTAACAATTTTGACCATTCTATTTCCAATGATTGCTTTTATTATAATGTTTTTATCAACTCAATATTATTTTTTACTAAAAAATTGCTTTTAACAAAATGCCCTTTTAAAATGAATTATACGATTCATGTAATTTGCACGAAAGCTAATTAAGTCATTCATTAAATCACATTGTTAACATTGAAGTCTTTGAATATATTTCCCCAAAAGGAATTACTCCTTGATTTCTTTAGCAGCATAAGGCTGCCTTTTTAAAAGCGGTAGATTTGCCCAACATGTACGCTGTCGTAACAGTGACCTATCAGGTGGAAATTATTGTTTGTTTTAACAGCTACTTATTAAGCTACGATAACTTATTTGACGAGGGGCGGGGGGTAACAAGAGTGGCTCGCCACTGGCTACGAAACTGATTGTATTAAATCTTGCGTAATTTTTGTTTCTGGGCAGTTCGCGTTTACATTAAAAACTGGCCCTTTTATCCGGCAATGCACATAAAGCACGCACGTAGTCGAAAACACTTCGAAAAAGTAGCTACTAAAGTTTACACTTCGTCCTATTAGAGGCCAGATTTATAATATTCTTGTAAACATTGAATTCGGGGCCTATCACGTTTCAGTTAATATTCCCGACAGCGGAGATCCCTTCACTGTACGCTTGAAATGCAGCTTTATTGAAAAGCATTCTGACCTGGTGTCCAAACAATCCATTTGTTGTTGAGCCGTACACTGGCTGATGGTAATGGTATTAGCCATTTGTCTTATTTCCTGGCTCCGAAACTGAGAAATTCTTGTTTTGGAAGCAATTCGCCCTAAACATCTCATCAAACAGGGGATTATTATTTCACTCCAGACATTTATGCATTGCCCAGGTTTGACACTGTAACCCTACCGCTACCAGCTTTTCGCCCCGAAAGAACGTTTAACAAATGATGTCTCCTAAACCGGTCGGCAAATTATACTTTAAAAAAAAAAAACAATTTTCTCCAGTCGAACGGATTCTCACCAGGTGGCAAACAGTCCAGGGGCGGATCCTACCATTTTTCTAGCGGATAGTAAAAACGATTTGACATAAATGACGTATTATACTGGCTTGATCTTAAGGACTTTAATCAGATCTCCAGCTTTGAAAATTTCAACAAAAAAAAACAACTGTTTTTTTAAAATAAAAATGGTTTATTCTAAACTTTTGAACATTTTTCCCAAGGCCCACCCATGTAATTGTCCGCACGATTGCACTTTACATATCAGATTTCTTTATTTTCCCTAAATTAATCAATATTTTACTTACATTTAATTTCTAAATCCCCCACCTCCTCATTTATTTAACTTCCTCCAGTCTTGTATCATGTCACACTTATCTGTGAACACCTCATAACAATATCTTTTGGATGCCTTTTTTCCTTAAGTTGTTAGCTGCTGGATCACAAAGAAAAAATAGACTTCCAACTTATTTCGGGAATTCAATACATGGCATTTTTAGTAGTTATGACCTTCCAGATATGAAAGATATAATTAAAATGTATAGGACAAATCATGGCAGGCATCACAAAGGTTTCTAAACACATAGAGTGGGCATTCAAATCAAGAGTAGACTATAACACAAATTAGTCGAAAATTAAGTATCATTTAAAGAAATAGTTATACTCGATGAAAAAAAAAATTAATTATTTAAAATGACCTTTTGGAAAAAAAAATAACATAACAATAACTTTTAATATATAATTAAAAATAATGACTAAAACATTTTTCATTTTTTATTAATATTAAGTCATATATATATATATATAAATATGTATAAGTGATGTTCTAATCTGAAGATGTTATATTTATTGTTAAAGACAATCTTGAAAAAAATACTATACATACTAGTCGTGTTCCAAACTATCTCAAGACAAGAACAATTTAGATTGCATCAGACGAAGCGTCATTTTTCGTTAATTAGTTGCTAATTTCTCCAGTGCCAGGACAAACTTCACCATCATTAAGAAAGAAACGTTCCACAATAGTCAGCTTCTCAAAGACCTTATTTTAAGCCCAAAGTTCAAGTATATGGCGAGCGGTCCATAAAAGCCATGGAGGGAAGTTGAACCGGTGACACAAGACAAGCCTCAGAAAAACTTCACCATCAAATGGCAGGACAAGGGTCAGAGATACTGTGGTACTCGCACACGCAGAAGCTCAAGTGTTACTCCGACGCATTTGCCAATCTGTGACACGGCGTTTCCCTAATCAGACTGATCTTTCGAGAAAAAAAAATGTAATTAATAAAACTGTGACCGGTCCCTGATTTAATTTCAAAACATGTCCACCGATCCGCCAAACTTAAATTTTTGGGGGAAGCTATTATACTGAATTTTATTTAAAATTTTAAATAAAAATACTTACATTGTAATGATTACATATATTTACATGTAACAATTTTTATATCCAATTTAAATTGACTTGAATTGGGTTAAATATTTTTTTTAAATTTTTTTTTAGGAATTCATTTCGACATGAAATTTAGTGGCTATTGAACACAACTTACTCGCTGTTTTTGTGCGGTTCTAAGGAATTTTATATTTTGCGCCATTAAAATCAGCGTTATAAATTCAGCTTAGCTCAGTCTTATTTACTACAAGATATTACCCGATGTTACTGGGTTAATAATGTTAGTCATTTTGCGATATCTGATACCCGCTAATGTGCGGTATCAACATCTAACTATCTTATTTGATCTACCTTCTAAAATGCGCCCCAGATAATAGAAAGAAAAAAAAATATATTTACACATGTTTTTATTTCACAATTCCACATGTTAAACCCTTTTTGACTCCTTACAATTTTAACCACGCCCACTTGCTCTCAGAGAGAGGTTTAGTTTCCAATCTCCGCTACAGCGGAAATGCTGTAGAAAGATTGGGTTTCTATTTCTTGTGTGGTTAGATCTAAACACTCAACGCTTAAAAGTATTGTTGTGTCTAGCATTGCGTAGTTCCCTTTTCTAAAAGGAATTGTGCGCCGCTTGGTTGGGAAACAGGTGTTTGTTGTAGGCTAAGCAAATTTAATCTTCAAATATTCTCTCTTTTTTTTTTTTTTTAAATGGTCGTTGCACAACAGTTCTAGTTCCACCTCATGTAAAATATAAATATAAAAAAATTAAACATCATACAAGAGATAACTGAATAAAATCAGTTATTTTAAAAGCATTCTTTAATGTATCATTGTCTAAAGATATTTTTTTTAAAAATAGCAATTTTTTAAGCATTGTTTTAGGAACCGAAAACATTAACGACTGTGAAAGGAATTAGTTTTATAATATTCAAGACAGCGGTTGTCAAATATTTTATTATCATTGCTGATAACGTATAAGTAAGTAGAGCACGTAAGTTATGTTAAATAAACTGCATCATAAACAGATTGTAACATTGAACAGTTGCAGCATTTTATTTAAATTATATATATCCATCAAATTTGTAACTATTGGCGTCGTCAAACTACCTGTGAAAATATCCCGGTGTTCATTAAATTTTTTCGGTAAATTGAAGAGTTATTGGTTTAAAATTTAAAAAAAAAAGAAAAAAAAATTAAATCGTGCACGAAATGTTAGTTTTTAATTTAAATATTAATAACAGTTCTCCAAGTATTTTTTTATTGTTTCTTAAGTGGCTACAATGCAGATACTTTATTAAAAATTTGGTTTCTTCGGTAGATGTCATCGGCTACTTTAGTTTAAATTGAGAAAATTTGTTTTGTTTGTAAGTTTATAAAATAGCCATTTCACAATAAAGCCTTACGTCGATAAGGCGAGAACCTTACCAGTCCGTATCGGTCAGCTGAATGCGCCATGGTCAGATACGCGAAGCAGTGGCGACCTGCGAGTAGCTTTCTAATTTTACGCATTATTAACCATTGTCATTTTAAAAAAAAAAACATAGTTTATATTGTAAACATAATAAAAATATAACATAATTGGTTTATTGCATTTTAAATTAAAATTTTAAACAATTTCCAATCTCTTTTTTTTCTTAATATATCATGATAAAATCATTTACATAATTCGAAAAGCGGTTTGTGAAAATCAGGACCGGTTTTCGGTTCCAAAACCGGAAATCCGGTTTTCATTAAACATCCTTACTTCCTATATTATGGCAGACTTCAATAGGGTCTACAGCTAGAAAACGTTTTAAGTCAAAGCTTTGTTGTTTTTTGTTGTTTTTCAGCAGCAGCAGTTTCATTTATGAAATAACTACATAAACAAAACATTGCTAACTGATTAAAACGGCATTGGCTTTTTGAATTTCCACGTGAGCTGAACCTTTAATTTTCAGTTTGTTGACCTTGTAAACAATCCTGCAACAAAAGCGACTTCTTTATTAACAGACCTTAAAATGCATATTAAAAGAGTTTAGACGAAAAAGGGAAAATTCGATTGAAAAAAAAAACAAATTTTCTTGATAAGGTGAAGGATACACAGTGATTTAGAAGCCACATGAACATATTTAATATATTTTTAACTCTACCAATGTATATCAATATATTTCCCTACTCCATGTTTTCCCGCCTTCAGGTCTATATGTCTAAACAATATAAGTAATTATATTCAAAAGTAGTTGTTTTCGCTTCACGGCAAGGTACAATGCTATTATTTCTATAAACAAAGCGAATCGGACTTAAATAGTACTTTAAATACATAGTAATATACTATAACGAAATGAGTTAGAGCTAATTAGACAGATGAATGCCCAATCAGGCTTATTACCAGCCATTGAACTTCTTCTTCTGCTATATTTTAAGGGCCCACTATCAATTCAACGAAAGAGTTCTTTCGATTGTCAGTTTTTGTAAAGCTAACTTTAAGAGGTGTAATAAAAGTATAAATAAATGACATGAACTATGCTTAAGTGTCTATGAAATATTTTGCTAAAATATATACCGATAACGGAAATCACTTTTAAAAAATACCTTGAACCGTTTTTATTGCGCTCATGTGTAGGCCCAATCGATAAACGCAATAAGCTGTAAATATCATCATCATCGTCATCGCCAAAGATTTCTTCATCAGCTTCAGAGGCCAAGGATAACTTTCTCATAAAGGGCAAGAATTTTGAAAGATATCTGCAGTAGCCTTCATTTCTTATCAAGATGTGTCTTGTCTCAAGCCTTGTGTACAGTTCACTGGTGTCAAGTGTCCTATTATTTAACACTGTAAATGCATGACTCGTCCCACATTTATTGACCGAAGTGGTGTTGCCTCCATTTTTCATTAATAATTCAACAATTTGAGAGTGTTTGTTTTTTAACGCACAGAACAAGGCGCATGTTATGTTGTTTGCAGTTAGTTTGTTGTCCCCTTTAGAATTAATAATCTTTTCAACAATACTGCCGTGGCCATGATATGATGATATTATCAGGGCTGTTAATCCAAACGTATTTGATTCATTGATCTTAGCTCCCTTTTCAATCAGTATCTCAATGACTTTGATGTGCCCATTTTGTGACGCAATCATAGCAGCCGTCATATCATTGATATTTCTCTCATTTACATTTGCTGAATTCTCAGTGAGAATTTCAACAATTTTATTGTGTCCATTCTGTGATGCCTTCATTANTTTGATGTGCCCATTTTGTGACGCAATCATAGCAGCCGTCATATCATTGATATTTCTCTCATTTACATTTGCTGAATTCTCAGTGAGAATTTCAACAATTTTATTGTGTCCATTCTGTGATGCCTTCATTAAAGCAGTCCAAGAAAAGTTATTCTTTTCATTGACATTTGCTCCTTTTTCAAGTAAGAAGGACACCGTTGTTTCAAGTCCATTTTCTGCAGCTATCATCAAAGCTGTCCATCCATAATTATTTTTTTTATCAATTTGTGCACCTTTGTCAATGAGAATTTCGGCTATTTCAGAATGTTTATTTAGTATAGCAATCATTAGATTTGTCCACCCGTCAATGGTTTGTTCATGAATATTCCCTCCATTTTCAACTAACCTTAATACAATATCTTTGAATCCAAATTGTGAAGCTATTGTGAGTGCAGACCATCCCATGCTATTTCTATCATTAACATTAGCTTTATATTCCATTAAAGTCTCCACTATATTTACATCTCCACATTCTGACGCTATCATCAAAGCCGTCCAACCTTCATTATCTTTGAGATTTGCATCTGCCCCTTTTTTAAGCAACTCCAAAACAGTTTCTTCAACTGAAGCTGTGGGAAATTTCATTCTTTCCTTTGTGTCATCCATTTGTTCATCTCTAGATTCTGTTACCAGTTCATTAAAGAAGGTGATAAAATCACTATGTCTACTTAGCAATGCAAACATGAGAGTACTGAAGCTGTGGGAAATTTCATTCTTTCCTTTGTGTCATCCATTTGTTCATCTCTAGATTCTGTTACCAGTTCATTAAAGAAGGTGATAAAATCACTATGTCTACTTAGCAATGCAAACATGAGAGCAGTCCACCCGTAATGTTCTTTAGCATTTACGTCTGCTCCATTTTTTATTAGAATCGAGACAGTTTCTTTAAATGCTAACTTGATTGTAGTCAAGCCCCCTGTAGTTACATTTTTTTTGTCCTCACGTATTTTGACAATCACATCCGAATTCCAGTTCAAAGATGCACACATCAATGCCGTTATGCCGAAATTCGCCCTCTCATTAACATTGGCTCCCTTACTGATCAGAAGTTCAACTACGGTATTGTTGCCGTTTAAGGAAGCGCATATCAGAGCCGTAGTGCCATCCGCAGCTTTCCCATTGACCTTTGCCCCGTTTGTAATTAGTAAGTTAACAATTTCAAAATGGCCGTTCATTGCTGCAAGCATCAGAGGATTCCTCCCAACAATTGTATTTTCATTGATCTTACTCGCTTTCTCTATAAGAAGTTTGACCGTAGATAAATGTCCATTCTGGGATGCTTGGAGGAGAGCGGTAAGCCCATCTTTGTTTTTATCATTAACATTTGCACCCTTTTCGATTAAGAGTGAACAAATTTCTGTGTGGCCATTCTGTGACGCTGCCATAAGAGATGTCCAACCATCATTTTTTTTATCTTTAACATGGGCACCCTTTTCGATTAATAGTGAACAAATTTCTGTATGGCCATTCTGTGATGCTGACATAAGAGATGTCCAACCATCATTTTTTTTGTCCTTAACATGTGCACCCTTTTCGATTAGTAGTGAACAAATTTTTGTATGCCCATTTTGTGATGCTGCCATAAGAGATGTCCAACCATCATTATTTTTTTCTTTAACATGTGCACCTTTTCCGATTAGTAGTGAACACATTTCTCTATGCCCATTTTGTGATGCTAACATAAGGGATGTCCAACCATCATTGCTTTTATCGTTGATATTTGCACCACTTTTTAGTAATATCGAAATTGCCAATATATGGCCATTTTCTGATGCTGACATAAGCGATGTCCACCCAACATTGTTTTTTTCATGAACATTTGCACCATTTTCAATGAGTAATGTAATAGTATCTTCATGGCCGTCCATTGCTGCAAACATAAGAGATGTCCAACCATCCTTATTTCTCTCATTAACATTTGAACCCATACCAATTAGTAGTAAACAAATATTTTTATAGTCTTTCTGTGAAGCTACCATTAGGGATGTAAAACCATCATTATCTTTATAATCAACATTGACAAGCTTTTCCAATAGCATTAAAAAAATGTCTTGATGACCATTCTGTAATGCAATCATAAGAGAAGTTCTCCCATCATTGTTAATTGCGTTAACATTTGCACCTTTTCCAACAAGTAGAAGGCTAGTATCTATATGACCATTCTGTGATGCTATCATAAGAGATGTCCATCCATCATTGTTTTTGTCATTTAAATTTGCCCCTTTTTCAATAAGTAGTGAGCTAGTCTCTTTATGGCCATTCTGTGATGCTATCATAAGAGATGTCCATCCTTCATTGTTTTTGTCATTAACATTTGCACCATTTTCGATTAGTACAGAAACAGTCTCATTGTGGCCTTTTCCTGATGCAAAAATCAGAGAGGTCAAACCATGAGTGTTTTTATCGTTAACATTTGCTTCATTTGTAATTAAAATAAAGCAACTTTCTGCATGACCATGCACTGATGCTAACATTAGAGATGTTACACTTTGATAGTTTTTATCGTTAACATTTGCACCATTTTTAATTAGAAGCAAAAGTGTCTCCTTTTGTCCATTCTGTGATGCAAACATAAGAGATGTCCAACCATCATTGCTTTTAATGTTTACATTTGCACCCATGTCGATTAGCAATTTAACAGTCTCTTTATAATTATTATGTAATGCTATCATATGATTAATCCAACTGTTATTTTCCACCGCAACGACATCCTCAAAACATTTTAAAATAAATTTTAATGGGACATTATCTAAGGCTACCATTAGAGGTGTGTAACCTTCTTTGCCTTTTTGATTGATATTAGCACCTTTCTCTAGAAGCAGTTGTATAGACTTAATGTGACAATGATATGAAGCGAGCAATAGGGCCGTCCAACCATCAGCCGTTGTCTCATTGACATCCTTCATATTTGTAATAAGATCTTCGGCCTTGTCGAACTGATTGGTTGAAAAGGCGAATCTCACTTGCGTCAAAATATCTCTTCTAGGGAAAATAAAGTTTCCCATTTTCCTTAGTTGATGTCTTAACACTTCCTATTATATGTTTATTTGAGTGGCCGAAATGTGTATATCTTTTTCTGATCAATACATTCTGTAAGAAAAAAATAAACATTTTTATATATCTTTGCTATAACTCAATGCATATAAATAAGATTAAGCCAATGCCATTGTACGTGTTCTTTAAGGAAGTTGCGTGTATCGAATTTTAGGATATTCTTTCTTAGCACTGTCTAACTTCACAACAACACAGCCAAACTTTATCAACTCATAAGAGCAGCAACAGAGTTCAATGTAAGTAATCAAAACAGTTTTTTTACGACCAGGATCCTATCACATCATGTGGCGTCCTCTATAAAATACTCTCTACCATGACAATGATACTATGACGACTCTCATCTCCTCGACTAACAAGGAATTTCACACTACAACAATAACTCAACATATTAACCATCACTAATAACTCCACGAACTGACTTTGTGCAAACCCCGACCAATCACAACTCGCTCTCACAAACCTCTCACCAACTCACGATCCACAACATCCATACACAAACCATCACGATCACCAATCCAGTTTATAACAATCTAACTATGTAGTACTATAGGCAATCTGGGGCTTTGGTCGGCCTCACAACTTCCTTCCACTTAGACTCAACTGACGCTGTTCATCTTCTTGCAAAATTTAGGTTATAGATTTATATGTCTGGGTGTTCAGTTCTCTTCCTCCATTTATATTAGAATGAGCTAGGGTATTCAGATAACGCTAAGAACGAATCAATTTAAATAGATTCGGAGTCTTAAAAACACTGATATTTATTTTCTATTATTTTACGGGACTCGAATAAATTTAAATGAGCCAAAGTTAAAATATATACGCTTTTATTTTACTAAATGTTTAAAGATTATTATTATAAATTACAAATACATTTGAAATAACAATTTAAGATAAGATAAGATTTAATTGATCCAAACAAATGGAAATGATTAATGATTGCATTTTACATTTAAAACACATAAATAAAAAAATTTGAACACAAGACATTTATAATAAATTATTTCAAACAGCCATTCAGTGAGTTCTCTAAGCCAAATTAGGGACTTAATCAGTTCGCATTAAGATGTGTGACTTCAGAGGGAGCGCACTGGTAAATTCGTACAGAACAAAAGCATTTTTATATCTTTCAGTCCTCGCCCAGATGGAAAGAATTCGTCCCGAACGGCGCGATCCTAAGTATCTGTGATGAAGAGGGTGGGATGTATCATCCAAAATGTGTTTAGTTTTACAAATACATATTTCTTCAAATAGTTCTTCAAGTGAAGGATGTTTAGTTTGTGTTATGTTCCTAGCTTTCTTGATTAGTCGGTATATGCGATGTTTAATATCAGACGTTGAATTCCCACACCAGCAGGTAATACTGAAATTAAGCAGGCTACCAATAGTTGCACTGTAGAATAAGTTAATTACATGCTTGTTTACGACGAAAGTGTACAGTTTTTTAAGATAGAACAGGCTTTGGTTCAATTTCTTATACAGCATTTGGCCGTGCCCATGCCATGTTAGCTTATTATTGATGGTGACACCTAAGTACTTGTATGCCTCCACTTTCTCTACACTTTGATTTTCTTTTTTGAGATCTGTAATCTGGTGTTTCCCCCTCCTGAAATCTACAACCATTTCCTTTGTTTTTGAGACATTCAG
The DNA here is from genome assembly GCA_964033795.1 of Lymnaea stagnalis. Classification (NCBI taxonomy): domain Eukaryota; kingdom Metazoa; phylum Mollusca; class Gastropoda; family Lymnaeidae; genus Lymnaea; species Lymnaea stagnalis. Next base: position 549,597 of record CAXITT010000230.1, on the reverse strand, counting down.
CTGGAGAAAATTTTCATCGCACCATTCGATAAAGCTTGTAACTAAATTGCGGTATAAGCCTTCTCCTTCAGATATTGTGCCAACAATCGTGGTATCATCGGCAAATTTTAAGATTCGAACCATTTTAAGCATTTTATTCGAGTTTTAAATTTATTATTTATATTATTTTTATTATCAAAAGAAGAAAGCATCTAAGAAGTTTGTTTTATTAAATTATAATCACATTTATCGGGAAAAAACAAACATCTGTTGTCTTTAGTGCGTTTTAATATTGCGAGATTAATTAAAATTAATTCTATCTAAAATTTTCTATTTAACTCAAATAAAGAGACAATAATGATTTTAAGCTCTGAATTTAAACTTGCAAATCAAAAGAATAATTTTTGGGGGGGGATTAATAAAATTTCTTTTTTTTTTTAAATTTAAAAAAACACCCAATGACGTGAAAAACTGTTGAGAGATTCTTCTATGGATAGAAGAATTATCGTTTGTTTTACCATTTTCCGAATATATAGGAGAAAAAAAAAACAAGGCAAAAATTTGATTAAAGTCTTAATGACGACATAATTATATCAAATTCGGATACTTTAAGATATATTTAAAATAGTAAATAGATTTTTGGGGGAGTAAAATTACGTTATATTTTACAATTTGTAAAGAAAAGAAATGCAGTTCAGGGACAAAGAAAAGGGGTGGGGCAGGCGGATATTTTATAGCAGATAATGATGTTAGAAATGTAAGCATCATTTAAAATATACTTTTATTTTTACAAAATTAACTCCCATGAGTTTTCGCGACAGCAAGTACAAAAAAAAAAAGTCACAAAATAACTGTCATTATTATCGCTGTAACATCGGGTCATAAGTTCAAGTATTTAATAATTTCTGCTGTCATAAGGTCTTCTCCCGGGGCTATGAGGTTTTTTCCCAATACTTATTTTTTTATTCTCGCATTATTTTTGTGGCTTTTCTTTATATTTATTTTCTTTTTTCCTCCTAGATTCCCTTTGTATGCCTCTTATTTGTGCCATGTTCCTTTCTCCGACAGTCTCTCTACATTCATTCATCAAACCAGACTACTCTACTGTTGGTGGATGAAACCTACTATTTTTCCTGCTGATCTTTTCACATCATTTTTTTTTTATCCTATCCCACTCTTCATTTATGTTGTTCTCCCTGTTCATTTTCTTCTGTTATGCTTCCACTTGTACTTTAGTGGTGTAAGCTTTTGCGACTAGTGGGTCTTGATAAGTTTTTAGTAATTAATTCGTTTTTCTTTTGGATTTCGGCCATTGTGAAATATGCTTAAACACTTCTTATATTTAACCCTTACAGATTGTCAGAGCCTGCATCTGCTCCTCGATAGCTTCTTACGTCTAGTATGTCTGTCTGATCCATGCTTCCGATCGATTAGAACAGTGGTTGGCAAATCGCGGCTTCGCGAGCCGCATGCGGTTCTTTAGTGACCAGTGCGGCTCGGCCATTCTGCTACAAATCGATTTTGAATCCGAAAAACATGGTTCTTGACCGGTTCTTGAAATAAATGTAGCTCTCAAAATTTTTGTAATCATCCTTCTTTTGATTTTTTGGCTCTTTTGACTAGTGAGTTTTCTGACCACTTGATTAAAACATGGTCAATTTGGTTGTCAGTGATTGCATCTGGTGAGTTCCATGTAACTTTATGTATATTTTTGTGTAGGGTCTTGGTGCTGCTAACAGTTCTTCCTTTTCCTGGAGCAAAGTCTATCAGTCGGATCCCATTGTCATTGCATTTTTCATGCAGACTCTCCTTGCCAATAGTTGGCATGAACACTTATTCTTTCCTTATATTGGCATTAACATCTCCAATCACTATTTTATTATCGTGTCGAGGTGCCTCATCATAGATCTTTTCTATTGTCTCATTAAAGGATTCTCTTATCTGACCATCGGTATCTTCCGTGGGAGCATAAACATTTATAAATGTTATTACAAACATTTTATCTTCACACACATAAATAGCACAATCTTTCATTCTCTGGTGTAAAACCCATGACTGCATTGGTGGCTTCTTCCGACAAAGCAAATCCTGCTCCAAGGGCAGTAGTGCTGTTGCCACTTTAACTTGGGGTGTCGCCATATGTCTTGAACATGTCTGCATTTTTTACATCAAATTTCTAGCACTGCAGCAAGAGATATTTTATAGTTGATTAATTAGGGTGGCTAATGCTCCTATTATGCATAGGCTTGATACTTTCCAAGTCACATTCCACGAATCATGTACATAATCAGGTATAAGGTCGATTTCCATTAGACTCTGTCGGGGTTTTAGTTTGACATTTTGTTTTCGTGGCGTTTACTTTTTTTTTTTTACATAATCGGGTTGTTAGCCTTGAGCACAACCATCTGGGTGAGGGAGGGGGGTGGGTTTCCCTTACAGGTAAGTAGTTTCTAATTTTGGTACATCCTGGGTATGATATGTACCCAATTCTCACATCAGTGGGTTTTGAAGATGGTTTTCTTCTTAATACAAGTGCTTGGTAACGAGTCTATGTGTCAAGTTTCCGCTCCATAGGTTGACGGGAAGTGGGTTCTTTTCGCCGACCGAATATTTTACCAGAAACAAGCGAATTTCAAATGAAGAATTTAAACAAAATCTAAGAACGTCCCTTGCGCACAAGAAATCGTGTACACCAGCAATTGTTGGTCGACTCTTGCCTTTAAGTAGACGTAAACAATTCCATCCAACACCTTGTTATTATTCCTTTTTACGGTAAAGGTGAACTGATGTGATAGTTAACGTGTTCAAGTCCAAGCTTAAGTTGTGGGTTCAGGTTTTAAGCGTGCGTGCCATGACTTTGTTTGAACAATGAAAATTCGAACGCCTGATTTGCAAAATGCCCACTCTCTGATAATGCTTCGAGGAGAGGAGAAATTCAAAACGCATTAGCGCATGCATGTTATTGTTTTCTGCAGAAATGCACAATGTTTCAACGCTTCCATGACATAAAAGGTGTCACCGGTGGTGGAAGAGATGTCTAGTCTTTGGGCCTCCCTTTGTTTACGGCCACACAAACTATTCTATAGTCTGGACTCTCTTTTATTTATTTATTTTTTGTTATCCTCTTGGCCTTATATGCATGGCCCGTCACAATTTGCGGGAATTAAACACTGGCTCTTTAGAATCAAGACGGGTACAAGTTACAGGGAATAAATACTGGCTCTTAACAAGAAACATATGCTCCGAAATCTTACATACTGAAATGACATTTTTTTTTTCGCAATGGCTTTCACAAATCTTTCGTAACTTTCCCCCCCCCCCCCCCATCAAAAAAAACCCAAAAAAAACCATTCCCACTCCTAAATTTCAACTCTTGCTTCTTCTTCTTCAAAAAAAAAAAAAATTAAAAAAAATATAATGACTCTTATCAAAAAAATATTTTAACTAACACTTACGAAATTGATATGCAGCTGATTACAACTTCGAGATATTATTACCATCCCTCCCCATTTTTTTTTCGCCTACTCACGAACATAAATTGCAAGTCATGACACAGCCTAAAACAACAACAACGCGTAATTTGACCGTGACTTCGGCCCATTGAATGATGCACATTGCTATGAGAGAAAACAAATCCCTATTCCGCTAGTTGTTAAAAAAAACAACAACAACATGGTCCTTACCCTAAAATGTTTCCAATATATATAATACGAGCGAATTCCTTATGATCACAGGTGTATGTAGGAGTTGTTGTTTATAACAAGGAAGTGAAACACTCTTGAACATTCCGTGGAATAGCTGAGCCCCAAAACTTGGTTCCATAATCAAATGTGTGGGTAACTGATGTCTATTCAAATGTCCACATTTTTAAAAGAAAATTTGAAAATAAAAAATACAAGTTTGTACATCGTTTTTCGCATAGCAGAACTTTTAAGACTATGTAAATTACGTAGATTATCGTGATTCAAATGAAATATTAAGAACATGCAGGTAACAACGTAACATACCTACTTGAATCGTCAGTGCACCTAAGATATTTTGGTTCCACACCTAAATATAGGAAATGGACATTCCCAATGTAATCTAAGCTTCGCGTTTTTTCTTTGGGTATATATATATCCAAACAATGTTTTAACATTTACCTACGTGTGCATTATTGCAGATAACGTATGTTTAAATGCTAATTTATTAAAATATCAACTCCAATAACTTTAAAAAATGCAAACAAAATGAAGCAATATTAAGCTTAAATTATATAATAATCTAGCCTTAATAATGAGTGTGCGAAAGTGAAATAAGTAATACCGTACGGTACGGACTATAAGATGCACTTTTTTCTTTAAAAAATTGCCTCCAAAATGCATTTGCTTCTTATACTCGAAATTAGTATAAAAATGGTAAATACATTAAAAAAAATAAATTTCTTAAAATTTAAAGTGCGTCCGTAAAAAACGGTAACCAATATTGACCAGTGGCGCAAGAAACGAAACGGGATTAGTAGACAACTCCGTCTTAGGAAATAGTTTTTTTTTTCTTTTTTGTGGAGAGGTGTGATATTCGAACAAATGAAGAGCATTGATTTACGTAAGGTGGGCGGCAGTAACACTAGCTGCCCAAATAAATATATTTATATAAAAAATAGCATTAACAGAAAACAATAATTTATAATTTTTGTTGTTTAATGCATGCAGCTCAATAGGAATGTTTTGATGCTGCATTCCTAAAACTTGCATTGAATTAAATGCAGTAATCGTGTTAAGCGAACCATGTTTGAAATGCTTTTTGTATACTTTTTGAACTGCGGCCAGTGCACGAGCTCAGCCGGGCAACCCTGGACACTAGGAGCTTCGATTGAAGGAGATAGAAACGGCTAAGCGTTACCAAAATATTTAGATCAACAATTTACAAGTGATAACGGGTAATACTGGAAGGAATTTTGTGGTACAGTTTAGGTCTGATTTTGAGTCTTGCGGGATATTGTTCTGATATTTCAAGTGCACATCTCCATTTTTTTTTCCCCAAAGCTCAATCTGAATACGGAAAAAAAAAAATCAGGTGCTGCTACTTATTTTTTAAAGGAATCTAATTATAAATTTTGACTTCCGTAACATTATAACTTTTCATTAATTGAAATTTCTTCAAAATATATCCACTTTGCCCCCCCCCCCCACGCACCTGCAATGTATAGCTCCAAAGGATTAACCGGGTTCAGTGTTTTTACACCGGGTCCGGGTATTTTGAGAACGTACCCGGTGGGTCCAAGTGAAACAACACAAAAAAGTAAACTTCTCATTTCCCTTAGTATAAGCCCGCCTTGGCACAATAGGCCTGCAGACAGGGGTGGACTGGGGAGTTCAAGCGGCCCGGGAAAAAATCAAAGCGGCCCGGGAAAAAAAAAAGCGGCCCTAATCTTCATGACTTTTAGTTTTATTATATCACCGGTCCAAGCGGCCCATCGGGAATCTTCCCGGTGTCCCGGCGGCCCCAGTCCAACCCTGCTTGCAGACGGTCTAAAAAAACCTACCTTAAATAATGGGCTTTTTAGATATCCCTACACCTTACCTTCCAGCCTTTAGATAATGGGCTTTTTAGATATCCCTACACCTTACCTTCCGGCCTTTAGATAATGGGCTTTTTAGATATCCCTACACCTTACCTTCCGGCCTTTAGATAATGGGCTTTTTAGATATCCCTACACCTTACCTTCCGGCCTTTAGATAATGGGCTTTTAAGATATCCCTACACCTTACCTTCCGGCCTTTAAATAATGGGCTTTTTAGATTTCCCTACACCTTACCTTCCGGCCATTAAACAATAGGCCTAGAGACAGTCTAAACACCTATCTCCCGTTCTTAAGCAATAGTGCTACAGAAAGTCCTCACCCATAACCGTGGCTCTGTCTTGATTTTGATACTAGTCGCCTAAACTGAGGAAAGAAAAACAAAAATTTGCCGTCCGATTTACCTGAGTTCACGCCTCAAAAAAAAGAGAGCCCTTTATTTCCCCACAGGGCACTGCTAACATAAATCATGTGGATTTTTGGAGAGGAATCAGGACGAACCAGAAGCAACATATATACAAAATGAGTGTGTCTTATCAGAAAAGGGAAGTCACACATAGAATGCGCCCCAATTTACATGACGTAACCTCTCTCATCTTCCAAAGCACCGCTCTCACACCTTTTATCAAACACCTTCACCACCATTTTTTTTTTTTTGGCTGGTTACGATCATTGACGTCTACATGAAAATACCGCTGAACTCTGAATACCATTGCCTCCATCGATCGACACATTTCTAACAACAACTTAAAGTAGGCGCACCGCCCTCACGGCAGATGCTTGCCATAGAAACACAAAAAGCATTCCTGTATTCATTCAAAAGAGCTCAAACGTCACAGGGAGAAAAACAACAGAAAAATTTCGATTGAGCTTATGCTTTCTGGCGTGTACGGACATTTAACTCATTTCGTCATGCTTATAAAAAAAATGGAGCAACATGTAAATGAAAATTATCATATTTAAAAAAAAAAAAAACGTTTATGCTGGCGTATCGCATACGATACACCATATAGGGTGGAAAGGTTACTTGAAAAGAGAGCGCTAAAACAAATGAGTTGAATAAAGATGGTCTAAAAGCTTTGATGGAAGCTTTCCGAAAAAGGTCGTACGAACCCCCCGAAACGATGTTAACACTGAGAGGAACAAGGAATGATGTAAATGTCTACAGCTTTATTGGAGCAATTTGAATTTTAAATGAAAATGCTGTGTGCATAAAACTTCGTTAATGCAAACTGATCAGGGTTTTAAGATTTTGTTAGTACACAAGCTACTTTTTTTTTAAAAAAAATGTTTAAAAGCAAGAGTTTTCTGAATTTTTTTTTATTATTATAATGTTCATATACGTTGTAAAATAATTTAAAAAAACAATCTGTACAGTACCTGTGGCAATATCAATGGAGATGAAGTCTGAACTAAGAAAAATAACAGAAAATATTTCACTTTCGACCCAAGCAAAATTATTGGTATACTCATTTTTATAATTGTAGACACATCTTCTCAACAACATTTTTTTATTTGTTTCATTCCGAGAAGAGCCATAAAGAATAATTGCTATGCCAGTAAGACTAAACAGTGTTTTTCCCCTAACAAGTGGACACACAGTAGCTGGTGATGCCGATTTTAATGTTTAGGAACCCGCCTAAAATGGAACACTCAACACTTCAAAAAGCTTCACAAACAGAATGATCCAACGGCCAAATAGGTTTATCTTAATATCAAACTCTTGTAATGTCCACACACAAACATTACCGATGAGTTTTCATTACGTCATTTCACAAATGGACCGAAATCTGATGGCTCATTTGCTAGAGACAATAAATCATCACATATTATTAGGGCAATCGTCCGATCTACATCATCAACACGTTTGTAAAAAGCCCGAAGCAAGCGATCAGTTTGTTGACACGAGTGAAGAAATGCAGACTGACCCAACAAAACCTTTGACGGCACTAGGGGTCGTTCGCAAATTACTTCACGCTCAGTGGGGAGGGGGGGGGGGTCAAAAAATTTGTGACGTCCCTTTTTAATAAAAGAAAAATAAAAAATGTTCTAATTTTGACAAATCTTTATTTAATTAATTTTAAAAACATAAATGTGAGGTCAAAATTGCCTCAGGTTTTATAGTTACTATGAAACATAATGGCTCACACCTTTTGCGCACATCGAAAAATGGCTCAAAAACTGTTGTGGCCATTTTAAATTTGGCAAATGTCATACAAAGATCCGTCATCATATGTCTAATCTTTGATACTTTCAGATAGGCGTGAAGATTTATGTCAAAAAAAAAGAAAGTTATAGTGCAATGTATCTTCATCGCTTCAACGCCTGGTGAATATGATACTTGTTATACAAAGTAGGGGTTGAAGAATGTTGTTGCTTTTTTTAATGTGAAGGACACACCATTTCGAGTGCTCTTTCTTTAATTCATTCCATGTCTCCTACTTGTGATTACTTCGTTATATTAGCGATACTCATGTATCTTAGTGTTCATTAGAGGGTAGTTTAACACTGAAAATGAAATGCATTCCATAAAAAAATTAACCATAATATGTTGATGGTTCTTATAGGATGGTCGCCGTGATAGGTTGGTAGTCGTTATCGACTGGTTGTCATGAAAGGTTTGGTAGTCGTTGTAGGCGGGTTGTCATGATATATTGGTAGTTGTTATAGGTTGGTGGTCATGATAGGTTAGTGGTCATGATAGGCTGGTGTTCGTTATAGGCTGGTAGACATGATAGGCTTGTGGTAGTCATAGGTCGGTTGTCATGAAAGGTTGGTGGTCTTGATGGAATGGTGCTCATAAAAGGCCGGTGGTCAGGATATTTGTTTGTCTTGATTTTTGGTTGTAATGATATTTTGGCTCTCGTGATATTTTTGTGTGGCCATGATAGGTTTTTTGCTGGCATCCGTCCGTTACAATGTGACGATGGAGTGGGCTTCGTAGGACGAAATCCACATAGCCTGGGATTATTATACTTGAAGGATTATAAGCTGGTTCCCAACAGCAAATCGCCTCTCTCCACGCCGCTGGGTAACCCAAGGGAACATCATTGGATGATACAGCTTGGCACCAGTGACGTCGCAGGAGTTGTCGGAATGTTTCATTGTATCAATGTTATCCGCCTTTCGGGACTCCATCTCCGGGTTTGATTTCAGAGTTGCCTTCTCTTAGATGAGTTGCCGTCCAAGGCTAACGAGTCCCATCTACCCGGGGTGCTGGTGGTGTTTTTGCTCTAGCTGGAATTGAACTCCAGACCACCAACTTGAGATTTGCTCAGTTTAGACCACTCGGCCACCCAGCACCCTTCCATGATAGGTTGGTGGTCATGATAGTTTAGTGTCGGTTAGTGATCGTGATGGTCTTTTCATGATAGGTTATTGGTCGTTATAATTTGGTGATCATGAGATGTTGGTGATGAAAATACGTTGGTGACTATGATACGTTGGTGGTTATGATAGTTTTGTAGTCAAGATAGGTTCATGGTCATGATAGATTGGTGGTCGTTACAATTTGGTGCATATCATAGGTAAATAGAAATTTTAAAAAAAGGCGTTTTATTTTAAAAATGAGTTTAACCATACTAAATATTAGAAAATAATTAAAATTTCTTAAAATGAATGTTCTAAGAACATCTGTTCAGAAGTGTTTTAAGACGCTATACGATGCCAATGGATTTAAATTAAATGCAGAAGAAACTAAATTCATTTTTCTTAAATATTTTAACCGTAGGAATCGACTTCAGCACGCACAAACGTTTTTTTTTTAAAAAATATATACATTTATACATTTCTACATTTTAGGATTAACAATTTTTGTGTGTGTAAATTACTGACAAAAGTTGACTTAATCACGTTCTTACACAAAGAACGCTTACAAAAGCGATTCAACTTTATACCTAGGCGTACAACTGTTCAATTTTTAATTTATTTAAGAACAAGTACTCTCTAAATAACGTTTTAATTTTTTTTTTTTTACCACGAGAGGGTTGCTTGGAGACAACCTATCAGAAACAACCAGTATTACTGGTAGGCGGCTGCAGCGAGAAGTACGCAAGTGCTGCGACCATTGCCGGACACGGGACGAAGGGTCACCTGGGTGACTTTCCCTGGATGAACGAACCAGTAGGCCTGACGGATTTGTTGGCAATGTTTCTTTCAGAAGTTTTCAACCAGGTTGGGGGCCATTCAGAATTGGGGGGGGGGGGAAGGCCAGTTGATAACCTTGTGGGGGGGGGAGGCAGGGCAAAAATGGGTTTAGATTGAAGTAATTGGTTAAAAATAACCGGTTTCAGAGTTGGAGGGGGCGTACATATGAATCTTGTCCCTTGACGCCAAACACTGTAGTTACGCCACTGCTAGTGGCGTCGAAATAGGGCTGATGAAATTGTCCTCACAGGTTTCACTTTTTTTTTTATATGCTGGTGTGGCATTTTTTAACAACTGCAGAGTTTGAATCGTAAAAGGCAGGACGACAAAGATATGTGGCCGCTCACGGCAGCCTTAATAGAAGCTACGCCACTAGGCAGTGTATCTATCGATAACAAAATCGGCGATCATTTTCATCGATAAGTTGGGCAGAAATCGATGACGCCGATGAATCTTGATCGGTGGAGGTGTTTTTGACAAGCTCAGAACATTTTTGATAATTTTAAAATCAAGAGGTGTATTTTTGAGTATATTTGCATTCGATATTTCTATAATCGTTTTGAACAGGGAAAAACATTTTTAAAGTTTTGTGGGAGGCAGTATTTAGCCCAGTGCCCTATATAAACTGAATTCACTCCGTATGTGGCATACCCCAGGGTAATCATTATTGATAGGCTGATAATCAAACCCATAGTGTACGATTTATCAGCGCGATGGAAGAGGTGCATAATTAAGGGTGCTGAAGACAGTCGTAGAAACTCAAAATACATGGGTGAATTATTTTGGTGCATACTTGAACTTGAATTCCTTCTTTCTTTCACACAATTTGAGGTGGCATTTCAAACGTTCGGGTGGAAAATGGAAAAAAAATTAGCCATAATAATGACCAAAGACATCTTAAATTTCGCACCCGCGGGAGGTAAGCTATATTCACTCTAGTTATGTCACCCTTGAGGTTACGATTTAGTCGTAGATTATTCTCGCCCTTTAAATCATTACAGTCCTCAGAACATTTTTGATAAATTCAAAATACAAGAATGCATTTTTGTTACATATGTTACGCACTGGCTTCTATTGTGAGAAATGAATCTCTTGTTTTAAGTTATGGCTCGTTCAAACAGTGCTCAACAAAGGACGATACCATAGATAAATACCATAACAAAATTACGACACTGAAAACAGTACCAATTACAATTAATTTAATTTAATTTATTTAGAATACAATTATAAAACAAAAGTAAATATAATTACAAATGATCAACTTACAGAGTATGGTAGATCTTGTACCGGTACACAGTTAGCACAATGTGCCAATTAATAATTTACAATGACGAAATGCGAATAAACACATCTATAAGAACACACAGAATAATACACGTCTCGTGAAGTTACAAATATGTCTCTGAATCTCCGTCCCTCTCCTCTGTGTCTGTTGATCATTTATACATGTGGGTCTACCGACGCGTCTAGAAACGCCCTTACTTTTCTAATACAATCGAGAACGTTCCATAAGATACTAGTAGACATACTAACCATGTTTAATTGGAAGCCGGTAGTAAACACGATACTTCAAAGACTAAGCCACGCCCACAACAAAAGCTACCGTCTGCAAGGGATCTAGTGCGGGGTGAAACAAAGTTCAAGCACGGGAAAAGTGTACTACATAACACATATCTGAAAGCAGTTTTGCTACATTGCACCCTTGATTTGAGAGTAACGAAAGATATCCTTGTTAAAAAAGTATAGGTGCCATTGAAATGAATGAAGTAGCAAAACGAGGTATGTGGAAGCTTATGATAGCTTCTCTTATTCAAGCTTCCACATACCTCGTTTGGCTTTTTCATTCATTTACTAAGCTTGAATGCAGTCCTTTAATTTATATAGGTGCCACTTAACCTTAGAACCATCGTGTGCGCCCAGCAACCCAAACGACTGAAGGATGCATTGGATATTATTAGGGTCTTAAAGATGTGATGAGGATATTTTCTTAATTATCATTATTTCCATACTGGGTTGTCAAAACGGAAACAGCAGTACCAGCTTGTGCTATGCAAAACAAAATCAAAATTAAAATAAACATTTAACTAAAAATAGTAATGTGGCTTTTATGTTTCATGTACATTATTTTTAGGGATAGCTACTTAGTTAATAAATGAGTTTTCAAAAAGCAAAATTTCAATTTAAAAGGGTTCCTTCCATCCAGTAAAATGCACTGCAAACATTATTTTATATGATGAAGGCAAATGGAAAAAAAACAACTTATAAGTATAATGATTAGACTAACTTTTCTAAATATTTCCTAATTTTACCAGTCAAAAAGAAGGAAAAAAAACAGATTGATCAGAAAGATCTATACATTATTATGGTTTTTGAAAACTGGTCATTTTTATAAATTGCATATGAGCGCCATAACTATTTTAAGAAGAGTTGTTTACAGAATGCATTCTCTCCAGCTTTTACGGAAAATGAAGTCCGTGATATAGGAAAGAGGTGACTAGCCAGCAATCCGCTGATACTGCCACGTGATGGTGGTCAGATAGGACACATTAGAACGCTCTAAACCTCTTCAGGTTAGTTAAATTAACTCTGGCTTTCATGAAAATTATAAATCAACTACAGCGTGAATAAAACAGTGAAACATCGATCGGGCTGCGAATTTTATCTACACATCCATTAACTTGTTGCTATATCATAGGTGTCTCCAAACTACCTGTTAAAATTGCCCCCCCCTCCCCAAACCACAAATTAAATAAATAAATACCCTTAAAAAAATTATTTTATTTTACAATCCCACAGTGGTGAACCATTTCAGTTTCCGTATAATCCCAACCCCCCCCCCCCCCAACCCTCGAACACCTGCTCGCCAAAAGTGGTTTAACATCCGGTCATTTTTTAGTAAAAAAGCCGTGGACACTGGTCAGAGATATGGAATTTCCATTTCACTGGCTGGTCAGGCCTCGACATTCAATGCTTAGAAATAATGTCCGGTCAAGCATGGCCCGGTCCCCTTTAACAAAACAAAAAATGCCAACCTATGGGAGTACGTGGCATGGTTGGGATACAGTGTCCTAGGCTAAACCAACTCAATTATTTTACTTTACTGTCACCGTACAACAGTTTTTGTTTTACCTAATGTGAAAGTGAAACTATACTATTTCACGATTTTTATACACCAGATTAATTTTAAAGATAAGTTATTTCAACTGCGTGTTTTTTTTTTTTCCAATCTCAGCTGCTGTGGTTTAATTTCCTAACGACAATTTTAATAGCAATTTATTAAACATTGTTTAAGAAACAGGAAACGGTCACCAATGTCAAGGTCATTAGAATGGAAAGAATGGGTGTCAAATGATTTATTTTTAGTCCAAGAAGTTATTTTTGAGAAAAACATGTAAGCTCTGTTAATATTTAAATGTGTGAGCAACAGACCTTGATTCCAGGAAGAGTAAAGCTGATTGCTCGAAAGCTGGGTGGTACTAATACTAATACTCATAGAGTGTAGATAAACTGAAACTGGAAGTGGCTGATTAATTAAGAAGATATAAGATTAGAGAGGCAGAGCTCATGATGTAAGTTGACTAGTACTGCATGGAGATCAGGGGAAAGTCCTTATAGCGAAAGTGCTTGAGTCGTTATACAAACAAGCCAAGGGTAAAAAATGTACTCGGTGAGCCCGTTGTTGGATATTGTGTTTAAAAAAGACGATTGGGATTCTGCCAACCAGGCTTTCAGTTTTTCAATCAGGAAGTTCCTGGAATATCACACGAGCCTAAAACACTTGTAATCAACTACCCTGATCATATAATACCTGGAATGGACTATCACTTTTTGCTATCGGAATGTCACATCGGGGTTATCTTGCAAATGTATTTAATAGTACTAATCGTCATTCCCACGGTATCATTTCAATCAGTTGTTATCAACCTTTGGGCTGCGGCCCACTCGAAGGTTACCTGATATTGTCACTGGGGTCACTTAACACTAACAAAATGAGTTTTATTTTGTTTATAAATTTTAATATCATCTTACATTTATTCACACTTCCCTTATATTATATAATAATAATCACAGTTCTTACACTAGTTTCTTTCTGTCACTTCGTTGTAGCTACACCCCAGCTACATTATTTGAATATATATAAATAGACAATTAATTCGTTAGATGTCAGCAGCTAATAAATTATTTTTCTTCTACGTTTAGACAACTTCATTTTAATCGTTTACTATTCGTATCTTATATATATTGTGTTTCTTAGTTATATATATAGACTATGTATTTTTTTGTGTATATGTGTGCTTGTGGCTGCATACATTTTCAGGGGTAGCCACAGTTGGGCAACTGTTATCAAGTGGTCGCAGCAGTAAAAACTTTGAGAGTCGCTGGTTTTGATTAAATATATACACGATACAGCAATGTGAAAAAACCATTTTACACTTACACGTTGAGCAGAGGAAATCCGATAGTTATGACGACATTCCACGAGTTCGAGCCTTGTATGTTGTTTGTTCATTGTTGTCGTAATTTTAATTATATTTTCTTATTTTTAAATTTTATTCAAAATGTATTTATTTATTAATTCATAAGAAAATCTTTTTTTCCGATGATAATGATTTTGATGATTTTTTTTATTATAAAGCCACAGTCTTTGTTTTTAAAATGGCCGGAGGTAAGCAAGTGCAAACCCTGGTAGAAATTGTTTTTCTTGCTGTTGTTGTTGTTTTATTGTTTTTTTTAAATATTTCTGGGCTAATTTTTTTTTAAAATGACGAACTATTAAATTATTCGGTTATTCCCTCTTTTAATTTCATCTTTTCTATTAGGTACTTGATAAATAAAGTGCGTTCAGGTATTTTGTGTTGATCACTAAGATCATAAAGCAACGTGAAGAAATTGATATCAACTTCTCATTAACCGACCTAACATCTTCCTATATGCCAAATGTATATATAATGTTTATTTTAATTTATTTTATCAAATCGGTCATTACGAGAAACAAAAGATATGAAATATTATTTCTCTAAATTTGTGTATTGTCAAAGTGCATTTGAGACAACACATAAAACCTTTAAAAAATTTTTTTTTTTTTTAAAACAACACTTCAAAGAAATTTAAATAAGTTATTTTATCTTAATTGCAGATAATTACCAACAAAATTTTTTAGTTTCATGGATCACCTTTAATGTATAACACTTTATGGAGAAATTTTTAAAGGAAAAAAACCCCACCATTTTGTAACTAAAAACATACTGCCAAATGTTCGCGAGCTAATGGGTAAAATCCACACTGCAAAACAGCTCTAATAAGGGCAACCTAGAAACATAACTTTAACATCTTTCCGTTACTAATTAAAAAGAGGGGGGGGGATGTCACAGTGAACAAATTAGACAACCCACAAAAACATCATTTTTCTTTAATCTCTTTTAACATGCGTTTTTTATTATAGTAACCGTAGTATCCAAAACCCTAGATAGACATGCCATAATGTCCAATATCTTAGTTTCCTATGCCATAGATAAATAATCCAATTGTTCCCTATATTACTATATCTTAAGCAACAGATTTATAATCCAATTGTTTCCTATACAAGTTTCCTTTGTTGTAGTTTGCCATGCAATTGTTATCGTTTTAATAGTTTCCTACATCGCAAATTTCCTTGCCATAATTGAATATACCATAGTTTTCTTGCCATAGTTTCCTGCACCATAGTTTCCCTTGCCATAGTTCCCAATACCATAGTTTTCTTGCCATAGTTTCCTGCACCATAGTTTCCCTTGCCATAGTTCCCAATACCATAGTTTCCCTTGCCATAGTTCCCTATACCATAGTTCCCTTGCCATAGTTCCCTATACCATAGTTTCCCTTGCAATAGTTCCTTATACCATAGTTCCCTATGCCATAGTTTCCCTTGCCATAGTTCTCTATACCATAGTTTCCCTTGCCATAGTTCCTTATACCATAGTTCCCTATACCATAGTTTCCCTTGCCATAGTTCCCTATACCATAGTTTCCCTTGCCATAGTTCCTTATACCATAGTTCCGTATACCATAGTTTCCTGCACCATAGTTTCCCTTACCATAGTTCCCAATACCATAGTTTCCCTTACCATAGTTCCCTATACCATAGTTTCCTGCACCATAGTTTCCCTTACCATAGTTCCCAATACCATAGTTTCCCTTGCCATAGTTCCCTATACCATAGTTTCCTGCACCATAGTTTCCCTTGCAATAGTTCCCTATACCATAGTTTCCTATACCATAGTTTCCTGCACCATAGTTTCCCTTGCCATAGTTCCCTATACCATAGTTTCCCTTGCCATAGTTCCCTATACCATAGTTTCCTGCACCATAGTTTCCCTTGCCATAGTTCCCTATACCATAGTTTCCTGCACCATAGTTTCCCTTGCCATAGTTCCCTATACCATAGTTTCCCTTGCCATAGTTCCCTATACCATAGTTTCCTGCACCATAGTTTCCCTTGCTATAGTTCCCTATACCATAGTTTCCCTTGCCATAGTTCCCTATACCATAGTTTCCTGCACCATAGTTTCCCTTGCCATAGTTCCCTATACCATAGTTTCCTGCACCATAGTTTCCCTTGCCATAGTTTCCTGCACCATACTTTCCTTTGCCATAGTTCCCTATACCATAGTTTCCTGCACCATAGTTTCCCTTGCCATAGTTCCCTATACCATAGTTTCCCTTGCCATAGTTCCCTATACCATAGTTTCCTGCACCATAGTTTCCCTTGCCATAGTTCCCTATACCATAGTTTCCTGCACCATAGTTTCCCTTGCCATAGTTCCCTATACCATAGTTTCCCTTGCCATAGTTCCCTATACCATAGTTTCCTGCACCATAGTTTCCCTTGCCATAGTTCCCTATACCATAGTTTCCCTTGCCATAGTTCCCTATACCATAGTTTCCTTCACCATAGTTTCCCTTGCCATGGTTCTCTATACCATAGTTTCCCTTGCCATAGTTCCCTATACCATAGTTTCCCTTGCCATACTTCCCTATACCATAGTTTCCTGCACCATAGTTTCCCTTGCCATAGTTCCCTATACCATAGTTTCCCTTGCCATAGTTCACTATACCATAGTTTCCCTTGCCATAGTTCCCTATACCATCCCTCACCATAGTTTCCCTTGCCATAGTTCCCTATACCATAGTTTCCCTTGCCATAGTTCCCTATACCATAGTTTCCCTTGCCATAGTTCCCTATACCATAGTTTCCCTTGCCATAGTTCCCTATACGATAGTTTCCTTTACCAACCAATGTCTTATGTTAAAGATAATGACACCAAACTGGTACCCCCACCTTCTCAGCCCCCCGGACTTCAGCGGTAGGCACCATTTCCCCTTACCCCCCTTTTACATCTTGCCATTTTTAGATAATATGAAGTATCAATTTTAGGAAAATCATCCCTTATTTTGTAAAGTTTTTATAAAGATTTTCCTATTAAAGTGGATGTCAATTTTTCATCGGTAATAAATAACATAATATTTTAATATGTGTGTCAGAAACATACTTAAAGAAATGATTAATAAGAGAAATGAGAAATAAAGCCTTCAAAATTAGAAGAAAAAAAAAAAAAATTTTCTTGTACTTTTCTTTCTACATATTTCTAATGTGGGCGAATCAATCACCTTACATTTTGATATTTTGAATATTGCTAAATTGTATTATTTTCCCTCGATCTGAACTTTGTTTTATTTTTACAGAAATACTTTGTTGTATTGGACAATTAAGTTCAAAAAGGTATATCAGATGTCTGGATTCTGCAGTGCACGTCGAATACTCAAATAAACCATCAATAAAACTGTGATAAGTTTAAATTAAAAATGGCTCACGCCGTAGTCAAACAAAGGGATATCTTGATGGAAGTGAGTGAGGCGTTTTCAGCTAATCAGTACAAAAGAGTCAACCAGCTTATTAAAAAAATGAAAAACGTCAATGAGAAAACAGATGATGGCTGGACGGCACTATTGCTTGCATCAAATTTTTGTGACACAACATCTATCAAATTGCTGCTCAAGAAAGGTGCAAATATCAATGAAAAGGGAAAGAACGGTTACACCCCTCTCATGGCGGCATTTTGTAAGAGGGACATTGGAGCTTTACCTGAAAGTCTTTTTGGCAATGGTTTAGATATGAATCTGGAAGTAAATAAAAATGAGACAAGTCATATGATGGCATTCAAGAATCGCCATAAAGAGACTGTTATACTGCTAATCCAAAAAGGTGCAAATGTCAATGATAAAGGTGATGATGGATTTACATCTCTCATGTTAGCATTGCAGTACGGTCAGAAAGAGACTATTTCAATTCTTATTGAAAATGGTGCAAATGTTAATGATGAAAACAATGACGGATGGAAACCTCTTATAGAAGCATCATTAAATGGCCATACAGAAATAAGTTTACTTCTAATTGAAAAGGGAGCAAATGTTAATGATAAAAACAAAGACGGATGGACACCACTTATGTGCGCAGCCCAGAACGGCCATAAAGAGACCAGTTTACTTCTAATTGAAAAGGGAGCAAATGTTCATGATAAAAACAACGATGGATGGACACCACTTATGATAGCTTCACTGAATGGACATGAGGAGATCAGTTTAACACTCATTGAAAACGGTTCCATTGTTGATGATAAACAAAATGATGGATGGACATCACTTATGATAGCATCCCTGAAGGGCTATATGAAAACGAGTCTACTACTAATTGAAAAAGGTGCAAATGTTAATGATAAAAACAATGATGGATGGACATCTCTGATGCTAGCATCACAGAACGGAGATGAGAGGACGAGTTTACTACTACTTGAAAAAGGTGCAAATGTTAATGCTAAAAACAATAATGGATATACATCTCTTATGATAACGTCACAGAACGGCTATACGAAAACGAGTTTACTACTAATTCAAAAAGGTGCAAATGTTAATAATGCAACAAATGAAGGTATTACATCTCTTTGGATAGCATCAGCGGAAGGCCATAAAGAGATGAGTTTCCTACTACTTGAAAATGGTGCAAATGTTAATGAAAGAAACAAGAGTGGACACACATCCCTTATGATCGCATCCCACAACGGCCATAAAGATATAACTTTACTTCTAATTGAGAAGGGCGCCAACGTTAATGATATTGCAAATAATGGTTGGTCACCTCTTATGTCAGCATCAGAAAAGGGCCACTCAGATATTGTTTCTCTACTCATTGAAAAGGGGGCAAATGTTGAACATAAATTAATTAATGGTATTACGTCCCTTATGTTTGCGTCACAGAATGGCCATAATGATACCATTCGAAAACTAATTGAAAAGGGTGCCAATATTAATGATGCAACTCATGACGGTTGTACATCTCTTGTGTTTGCTACAAACAATGGCCATAAAGATACAATTCGACTACTAATTAAAAACGGTGCAAACATAAATGATAAAAATAAGGATGGATGGTCACCTCTAATGTTAGCAGCTAGCAAAGGTCGGAAAGATATTGTTTCATTGCTTACTGAAAAATGTAGCGACGTAAATGAAAAATCAAATGATGGTTCTACTGCTCTTTTGGTAACCTCTCAAAATGGCCATAAAGATACACTCAAACTGCTCTTAGAGAAAGATGCTAAGGTCAATGAAAAAACAAAAGAGGGCAGGACGGCTCTGATGCTAGCTTCACAGAACGGTCACTACGAAATTGTTGAGTTACTCATCAAACACGAAGCCAGCGTTAATGGCAAAGCTTTGGACGGAACTACAGCTCTCATGTGCGCTTCAGTAAATGGCAACAGTGCGATTGTTGAACTCCTCATCATTAATGGAGCCGATGTCAATGAGAGAGCAAAATTTGGCATTACTGCATTGATGTGCGCATCTTTGAATTGGAATTCAGACATGATTGCCCAAATAAGGGAAGACAAAACGAGTGTTAAACCGCATTCCTTCACCAATTTAAAGTTAGCTTATAAAGAAACTGTTTCTATTCTAATTGAAAAAGGGGCCGATGTAAATGCCAAGGAACAATACGGCTGGACCACTCTCATGTTTGCATTGCTAAGTAGACATAGTGATTTTATCACCTTCTTTAATGAACTGGTAACAGAATCTAGAGATGAACAAATGGATGACACAAAGGAAAGAATGAAATTTCCCACAGCTTCAGTTGAAGAAACTGTTTTGGAGTTGCTTAAAAAAGGGGCAGATGCAAATCTCAAAGATAATGAAGGTTGGACGGCTTTGATGATAGCGTCAGAATGTGGAGATGTAAATATAGTGGAGACTTTAATGGAATATAAAGCTAATGTTAATGATAGAAATAGCATGGGATGGTCTGCACTCACAATAGCTTCACAATTTGGATTCAAAGATATTGTATTGACGTTAGTTGAAAATGGAGGGAATATCAATGAACAAACCATTGACGGGTGGACAAATCTAATGATTGCTATACTAAATAAACATTCTGAAATAGCCGAAATTCTCATTGACAGTGGTGCACAAATCAATGCAAAAAATTGCTATGGATGGACAGCTTTGATGATAGCTGCAGAAAATGGACTTGAAACCATGGTGTCCCTGTTACTTGAAAAAGGAGCAAATGTCAATGAAAAGAATAACTTTTCTTGGACTGCTTTAATGAAGGCATCACAGAATGGACACAATAAAATTGTTGAAATTCTCACTGAGAATTCAGCAAATGTAAATGAGAGAAATATCAATGATATGACGGCTGCTATGATTGCGTCACAAAATGGGCACATGAGAGTCATTGAGATACTGATTGAAAAAGGAGCCAAGATCAATGAATCAAATACTTTTGGATTAACCGCCCTGATAATAGCCTCATATTTTGGCCACAGCAATATCGTTGAAAAAATTATTAATTTAAAAGGGGACAACAAACTTACTGCAAATAACATAACCTGCGCCTTGTTCTGTGCGTTAAAAAACAAAAAAAAATCTCAAATTGTTGAATTATTAATGAAAAATGGGGGCAACGCCGCTTTGGTCAACAAATGTGGGATGAGCCATGTTGTAACCGTTTTAAATAATAAGACACTAGACACCAGTGAACTCTACACAAAGCTGGAGACAAGACACATCTTGATAAGAAATGAAAGCTACTGCAGATATCTTTCAAAATTCTTCCCTTTTATGAGAAAGATATCCTCGGCCTCTGAAGATGATGAAGAAATCTTTGGCGACGACGATGAGGATGATGTCTACAGCTTACTTCGTTTATTATTTCGACCCAGGAGCCTTAGTCACATTATAAATATTTCAAGGTATTTTGGGGGATTTTCTTAATCTTTCAAGGTATTTTGGGGATTTTCGTAATGTTTCAAGGTATTTTGGGCGATTTTTAAAAAGTTTTAAGGTATTTTGGTGGAATTTCTTCAAATTTCAAGGTATTTTGGAGGATTCTTTTAAAGTTTAAAGGAATTTTGGGGGATTTAAGTAAAATTTCAAGGTATTTTAGGGGCATTTTTAAAAAGTATAATAGAATTATTTGACATGTACAAATAATTTTAACCATAAAAGCAACTATTATGATTTCATTACTTATATTTTTATTGCACAACGCCGCATTATAATCTCAAATTATACCCCATTCAGACTAAAAATGTGTGTTCATAAAGTTTATTAATTTGTTTAGCTTGCCCCCTGTTTAGTTATGTTTAAATGAATTAATGCCATTAACAATGAAAATTTACTTGTGTATTTCAGTTCATCTTGGAGTCAGCAGAATGGTGTTGTAATGCAAACGTAAGTGGTAAAACTTAATTAAGGAAACCTGTGACGAAAGACAAAATAGATGATTCTATTGTGATATCGCTAAGTAAATACGCGAGTTGGATAAAGTGGAGATTCTCTTTAACTTCTAATCCCTCATTGAACAATAGTTAGATTTATTTTTTTTATGGATTGATTGTATTGGTAGGTTGCTAGGTGAGTAGGTTGTCTGGTAATGGTGGTTTGATATTAAGGTATTAAGGGAGTTATGCTAGTACCTACTAGGTTTTGGGTATTCGTAGGTTGGTATGTTAAGAGGTAAGGAGAAAAATCAAGACAATGTACTACACACATATAAATATGAAATTATTTGCAATGTATTTCTTATTTTTGTTTTTTGGAGTTAATTAAATAAAACATAGAGCGCAAAGAGTACATTACCTAATCTCATAATTTTCTTCAATATTTCAGCATTATTAATATGCAATCAGTTCAAAACCTTCAAATCCACAATGGGCAAGCCAACATTCATCACGTGGAAAACTATGTCGGCGAGGGAATTATCAATATTAGTCATCAGTTATAATGTAATTTTAGACATTAATAACTCTACAAGAACATAATGGAAGGAACTGGAATTTTATTATTATTATTATTACTACAGTGGTTTTATATATCCAGAACCCAGAATCGTCTGTAGAATCGTCTGTAGAATCGTCTGTAGAATCGTCTGTAGAATCGTCTGTAGAATCGTCTGTAGAATCGTCTGTAGAATCGTCTGTAGAATCGTCTGTAGAATCGTCTGTAGAATCGTCTGTAGAATCGTCTGTAGAATCGTCTGTAGAATCGTCTGTAGAATCGTCTGTAGAATCGTCTGTAGAATCGTCTGTAGAATCGTCTGTAGAATCGTCTGTAGAATCGTCTGTAGAATCGTCTGTAGAATCATCTGTAGAATCGTCTGTAGAATCGTCTGTAGAATCGTCTGTAGAATCGTCTCTAACTCTAAAAGATTCCAGCTCTATACGACGCGTTGTTTCTTTGTTGTTTCTTATTTCATTTTAATGTTCAAAGGAGGCCTTTAGCGATGTCTTGTTTTCCATAATGTTTTATTAAGCTTATGTTATCCTGCAATGATTTTAATGCAAATTATTTTTAAGCAATATTATATATTTTAATGACTACATAACCATGTATTACTTTATCGCGTTAACCTTAAATACACAATGTTGATATTACGATTTCAAAATCACATTGCAGGAAAATCATCTGAAAGTTGTCTGGTAAAATGTTATTTTGCGTTTTAAAATGTATATACTTTTTAAAGACATTCTTTTATTATAAAGAAACTAAAACCTACAGCCATTATAATAGTATAAAAAAAGAATTAAAAAATGATTTCGACCGAAATTAAGATAAACAGATTAAAAGAGCAAACTTTCTGTGTATATAATTAATGTGATTTCTTATAATGGTGTCATTTCCTGTGTGTTAACTTAATTTTGTTTCACCGCCGTTTTTTTTTTATAACAACGTCATCGATTAAATGTGTTGCACCCTACCCCTATCCACTCCGCCTTTCATTGGGAAAAGTTTGTTTACGTTCGAATTCTTATCAATGAAAGGTAAATAAATAGGAATACAGTTTGTAGAATTCCATTATTTTTTCTGGAGTTTTCTAACTCCCTCCCTATACATAACCTGGCAGCTTACCCACTCGGAAGAGTTTTTTTTTTACCATTTCGTAGACACGAGACGTAATATACTTTAAGGAGCCTTACAAGTTTTTACTTATTTTGTGCGTGAGTGTATTGGTGTATGCATCCTCCCAGGAATTAAGCTTTTCACTTGCTGTGCTAGATTTTATTTCAATATATTTGATTTTGTATTAGTATATAAACTTAACAGTATACTTAAATTGAATATTGCTAACATTACAATCTCTGTCATCGTTCCTCTTTGCATACTGGTTCTAAGTCCTTTGATGCGTATTTTTTATCTAACGAGCCAAATCTTAAAATCTTAAAACATATCATATTTTCAAAAGCATATCATGGTACGTAACAATGGCAAATACATTACATAACGCTTTGAATGTGCAAAATAACATTTCCTGAAATTAGGTTTTGTGATAAGAGGGCAGATGTTGCGATAGTTTGATGGATGGATGGATCAATGCTTGGTGATTAATAGATGGGTGCAACTCTATGACTTTCATTTTGTTTCCTCTCTTCCTGTAATTTTACTTTTTAAAAAGTGGGGGAATTTTTTTTACGAAGAATTGAACACTGGGCAAATTTAATGGATGTAACTTGAAGTGAGCATCATCCATAAAAAAAAAAAAAGCATTATAGTAGAAAGATACTATTTTTATCCCACTCATATACAAATCTTTTTTATATTTTGAATACGATTCAGAGCAGCGGTTCTACAGCCTCTTATAGTGCCGCAATTTCTTTATAAATTCGCCAAGTGGTAGCGACCCAATATTGTGCCATAACTGAGGAACAGTTGTTGTGAGGTCAATGAAACAACAGGGGCGTGGTAATGAGGGATGATGGGGGAACACTCACCCCATGTGCCATCATCACGTAACCTATCAATTTTTTTATAATTTATAGTTTTGTTATACTTGAAATGCATCATATAATTATAATAAAGAAAGGTGATTGCACAACAAAGAAATCTGTACAATTTTTTTTTTTATATTTTTTTTTTTTTGGTAAAAAAATAGTTGATTTAAATTTAAACTAATGTTGGACTAAATATTATCGTACTACGAGTGACATATCTAGCGTTTTTAATTGTGAAAACAAAAGGCAATAGTTTAAAGACACGTAGAAGACATTGCAATTTTTTTTACAACATTAGATATATAAAAAGGTTATTTATGGACTGTAAGAATTTCAGGATAATTATTGCAGAGTTATTATTTTTGTGAGAATAAATGTACTAACTTTCTGCCAAGACTTTGGAGAGGGGAGTAGGCATATGTAAGTATACACCAAATCTCCAAATTGAAACTCCCTTTCCCCCTCAGTGCGAAATAACTTTATGAATGGCCCCTTGATGGCTGACCGAGGGTGAAGCAGATGGCAGTTAAAAATGTGGAAAAATTATTCTGACTGCAAGGAATTTTGAACCATTGGAATTGGATACTTCATAATTAATTAAATTTTTCGATCAATTTCGCTCAGTGAATCAACATTATCAACTTTATCAGCAATGGGTTTGCTCAAACCGAAAAAAACGTGTCTAATTTATTGTTGATGGGAATATTAAGAGACAGCAATGAGTTGTGTCTTGCAAAAAGGGTAAAGGTAATGAAGCCAAGGTTGTAACCCGTTAATGGAATGGTGAATTTCACGTTTAAGCTTGTTTAAAATATGATCAAAAGGTTTTTTTTTTTTAAATTTCGTTTTTATTTTATAATAGAGTTTCATTATTTGTATAAAATGTGGAGAATTTTATTTTTCATTCGCCACAACAAAAGTTGTAAATATTACGAGTTCAAAACACTTTCAGGTTGTTGTTTTTTCAATTGGCATAGTTAAGAGCATTTGTGTCAAGTTTCGACTTCCATATATCCATTATCATTTTAGTTATTTAGCTCATGTAAGGAAGGAAAAAAACGTAATATCTCTTTTTTTTTTAGGCTGGATAGCGAACAAATTTTAATAACAAATTGTTCCATTAGAATCGGTTGATAAAGTGGACCTCCCTCCTCCCAAGTTCTAGCTTTTGGTAAAATAGTGGAAATACATCGTACAACTTTCTACACGCATTTGGAACTTTTAATCTGAGGTCAGATAATATAAGATAAGATAAGATTCTTTTATTGATCCAAATAAATGGAATGTTTTTTTATTGCATTATACATTTTCAGCACATAAATAAAACAATTTGAACACAAGACATTTATAATCAATAAATTATTTCAAACAGTCATTCAGTGAGTTCTCTTAGCAAAATCGGGGACTGATTAGATGATAGGCGCGCAATAAAAGATGATGCCATTTAGATATTACCATCCTTATAAAATACACCCAAAAATTCAGGAGTGTCTTTTACCTAAATGCCCATTTGGGACTCAATCGCAAACTTACGATACTTTCCCTTCCACACACGTTCGCTTTTTAAATGTGGTCATTCAAGGACAAAAAGTGTAGCCATAGCAATTAACCCTTAGGGACCCCCCCCCCCCAAGCCATCCTTTATGTATATTCCTGAACTTTGTGAAAATTCTAATGTACCTTTTTTTTGTTTTCAACAAAAATTCTTTTTGAAAGCACAAAAAATTTAAAGCTGTATTTAAAATTCATGCGCGAAGCATAAGAACACAGAAGATCTTCATTTAATAGATGCTTGAAAGCACACCGTTCTCAATAAGGACGGACTTTTTACGAGAAATGTGTTTATCAAAATAACATAACTAACTAACACGTACTGGTGAAGATCTGAGATTGCTCTCTTATGACACCGGCTAGTACATTGGCTACCAACTCCATCTGCTGAGCTGAGCCATACAGCATTTTTCCTCACAAAGGGCTCTCAAACCGTTCTGGCTTGCCCCGGGACATCTAGGGAGGGACATAAATTGAACTTTCTTTGAGGCAAATGAAAATGATATTTCGTTTACCCCTTTTTTCTCTACATTTTAGGATATTTTACATTACAGCTTTTGTGATACTAGGATTATGAACAAACTTTCCCGCAACCATCTATATCAGTGGTTCCCAAACGTTTAAGTTTGGCGGACCGGTGAACAAGTTTCGAATTTTTACCAGGGACCGGTGCATGGTTTATTTTTATACTTTTATTTCTATTTGACAATAAATATTTATGTTATGGGGACCGGCAGCGTGAGGCTAGCGGACCGTTGAAGGTCCGCGGTCCACCATTTGGGGACCACTGATCTATATTACAGAGCAAAGACCTTGTCACATATTGTTAAGATCCATTGTATGGTTTTCTCTTGATCGATCGCTTCACATACAACTTTATATATTAAAGATAGGAAACAAAAGTAATTCAGAAAAAAAAGAACATAAAGTGCATTTGAAAACATAAAGAAAATGAACATTTTAACAAGAAAAAAAAATGATTTAAAAAAGATGGCCTTCAAGAAGGGAGATAATCGATAGACATGTAATAGGAAAAAAAATCAATCAATAACATGTAAATTCTGATTTAATAACAAAGGGGCACTGTTAATAGAATCATTTTATTTAAAATGACATATACATTATATATGTTAGAATGTTTTAAAATATATAATTGAACTAGCTTAAAACGTCAACTGTTAATAGATTATCAACCAATTTCCAAATGAGATTGATTTTAATGTTTAAAGAAAAGGAATTCAAAAAGTAATTTTTAAGGAACAAAAATGGTATTTCAATTTTAATTAACCGAATTTATCTATTAATTTTTTATATTTTTTTTTATTAAAAGTTAAATTTTAAAGCTTAACTTTCAAAAGATTTGAATTGAGGTCACTCGTCACAGTATGTCGACCAGTAGATGCGCACAGTCGTGGTAAAAAAATGTACAATGTCAACAAGAAAGGCGATGAAGCCATTCAAACCATTGCATCAAACCCTTAGAAGCCCCGTACCACTTGACACTAAATCCCGCAACGGCCTGTGCAAGCCACCGTGGCGCCTGCGCCTCTGTCCACCAAAACTTTTGGTGCGTTTGGTGAGCGCAAAAAAAAAAATTTTAAAAATTAAAAAAAATAGCGTGCTACGGTTTCAAGAGTCGATCCCGGCATTGTGCTAATTATGTGTTGTTGTTTTTTTGCGTGCGCTATGGGGTCAGGTATTTTTGTTGTGCCCTAAGGACGTGTTTGTGCGTGACCTTGACCTGGCTGATCTATGGGGGGACACGCCGAGATAAAGAAAGCCCTTGTCGATCACAAGGTTAGGTGATCACACGTGACACCCTCTTGCAGCAGCAACAGCAGCAACAAATGGCGATTCCTTTTTTTTTTTAAACTTTACAAAACTGTCCCTAGGTTGCAACTGAAAGTACCAAACAAAATTGATAACAAATTAGTAAGGCCCTTTTAAAGCTTTAAATAACTTAGGTAAGATAGACACCTTTGAAATGTGCTTGCCAAAATAAACGTGTATGGCAATTTGACACATCAGTTAATGGATAGGTTAGATATTTGATATACGCCTTTCTAGTGCATCGATGCCGGTTGGCAGGATTTCGGATACATGCCTGTCTAGTCAATGGATAGGTAAGCTACTGGATACATGTCTGTCTAGTAAATATATATATACGTCAGATATTGGTTTACATGTGTGTCTAGTAAATAGATAGGTACGATATCTGATTGCATGTCGTGTAAATAGGTAAGATATTCGACACATGTCTTTAAAAAAAACGGATCGGTAAGATATTTGAATTCTTTATGCGGATCAGTCAATTGAATTGGATTGAGAACAAACAATGTCATCCAATACCCATTATGAGAAAATGATTGAGAACAAACAATGTCATCCAATACCCATTATGAGAAAATGATTGAGAACAAACAATGTCATCCGAAACCCATTATGAGAAAATGATTGAGAACAAACAATTGCATCCAATACCCATTATGAGAAAATGATTGAGAACAAACAATGTCATCCAATACCCATTATGAGAAAATGATTGAGAACAAACAATGTCATCAAATACCAATTATGAGAAAATGATTGAGAACAAACAATGTCATCAAATCGCCATTATGAGAAAATGATTGAGAACAAACAATGTTATCAATTACCCATTATGAGAAAATGATTGAGAACAAACAATGTCATCCAATAACCATTATGAGAAAATGATTGAGAACAAACAATGTTATCAATTACCCATTATGAGAAAATGATTGAGAACAAACAATGTCATCCAATACCCATTATGAGAAAATGATTGAGAATAAACAATGTCATCCAATACCCATTATGAGAAAATGATTGAGAACAAACAATGTCATCCAATACCCATTATGAGAAAATGATTGAGAAACAAACTAAAGGACATAATTATACGCTAAGAAAGGGAAAAACGAATATGTCAGTAACTGTAGGCATGGTTCTGAATGAATAACTAGGATTATTGTAAGACCTTATATATGTATACAATTTTTAAACAAAAAATAAGAAAAGGTGAGCTCATGTTTAATCACTTCAATAAATCAAAGGCATTCCTCACTGTCTAAGTCAGGCCTGCACATCTTACGCAGTGATTATTTAAGAAATTATCCCTTTTTTTTTTGTGGGGGAGGTCTGGGGGGCACATCAGATTTTTCAAGGAGGGCGGGCAGTGCCAGTTTATTTATTGTTGGACATATTTTTGCTCGGGGGGGGGGCACTTGGGTTTCCCCGGGGGGCAGCCGCCTCCCCCCTCCCCCGGAGATATAGCTGAAAGAGAACCCTGATCATGGGGCCCGCCCGCACCCTCTTGCGGCCCGCAAAGTAACGAAATTGTATTTCTTCTTATTATTTTCCCAATGGCTTTCTCCCCTGTCCTATTTTCATCAAGTGTTACGGCCCACCTTAAATTTTGAGTTGTGCGGGCCCAGTGGAGTAATGAAACGTGAAAAAGTTATGTAAATAAGCGTAAAGCTGAGTATGGCAATCCTTACAACAAGAAATTCTCGCTTCAAGTGATTCTCCGGGCAGTGGAATGTCATTCAATGAGTTCGTTATATGTGAAAGAGAATTTAATGAAGATCATTGCACGCGGATTGTGATAAATTATAACTGAAGGACATATATGCATGAGTGGCTGCATATTTCTAGTAGCATGTGTAAACTATGGGAATCGCTCAACGCAGCTCGATCCATGAAAAGCAGATACACATTTTACAAGCTTGTATGTGCATTATAAGAAAACATTAACGGTGATAGTGTCATGAGTACCTAATACATATACATATCTATATGAGAAAACATTAAAGAAGGTCAATTAATGACTGGAGAATTAATTATCTGATTTTACACAACATGCAATGATGAGAGATCATTTAGGAACGTGGCTTCATGAACTGACACCAATTATATAGTTTTAAAAAAAAAAAATTTAAAGACAAAAGTAATGGAAATCATCGCATGACTATTGCAAAAAAAAAAAAATCTATGCCTTAGCTCTAACGCGCATTCTGGGAGATATTTTAAATGGACTAACTTTGATGACGCGCTGAAGATGTCTAGCGGTTAGTGTCAGTCATACGGGGTAAATAATGAAGCACAGAGAGTGACGAGTAGATGAAGTGTCACATTTGATACACTCCGTACGGGAAGGGATCAATAGAAACAAACGCATGGCTTGGAAAAAAAAATGAACTAAATTATTAAAGGCGCACATCATAATAATATGTTTGTGCTAAATGTTTGTTTTAAAAAATGGCAAAGCTGTTTGATACAAAGGACATGTCATCAAATGTGAGTACACAATATGAAAATAATTATTTAAATAGTTTTCAAATCTGCTTTTAATTAATTTTTTTTTTTTTAAAGTATAAAAATAGGTGCTCTAAATTGGGAAGATACAATTTGATATTCAACTTGTTTTGGGTGTGTTTAGGGGGGGGGGGGGATAACAATATTCACTAATGGGATATGCTATTAAATAATAACAATATTCACTAATGGAATGATTTGAGGGCATATGCTATTAAATAATAAAAATATTCACTAATGGGATTATTTGAGGGCATATGCTATTAAATAATAAAAAATATTCACTAATGGGATGATGTGAGGGCATGTGCTATTAAATAATAACAATATTCACTTAAGGGATGATTTGAGGGCATATGCTATTAAATAATAACAATATTCACTAATGGGATGATTTGAGTTCATATGCTATTAAATAATAACAATATTCACTAATGGGATGATTTGAGGGCATGTGCTATTAAACAATTACAACACACACGTGTTGGTGGAAAAAAAAACTATCGCTAAACAGCAATCGCACGTGAAGGCCATCCAACTGATGGGCTGAGAGCCGGCACGTTCATCCAAGCCCTTCGCCGGGGGCATTGCTAGCTCGCCGCCCTGATTGTCTCATCATACACGCGGCCAGAGCAACGCATGTGCCGATCAGGATCAGGAAAATCAGCAGGCTCCATTTGAATGTGTTCGAATTGGTCTCCTCCTGTACTGTAGGATACAACAAACAGAGACGTTATTTTTTTTGTTTTGTTTTTTTTTTCATTTTTACTATCTCAGCACACGTGTAGACTATATTTATGGCGCTATGGTATAGTTATTAGTTGTTCGTTTATACGGTCTCTTTTTTTTTTTTGGTCCCCAATTTTAACCTCAACACGAATGCAGCTTAGTTAAAATATAGAATAATAAAACAGTTTTATTGTCAGGTTCTGAGCCCGGATTAAGTTTATGCCAGGATATGCGCTCATTTTCTATATATGCCGATACCTTTTGCGTAGAATTATTATGACTGGACGCTAGGACTATGTTTTTTAAATTGGGATCTTATCTTAGTTGCATAAAGAACAATCACCATAAACACTCTTCAAATTTGAACTGGCAATCATTTATCGTCAAAATCTGATGTCTGCTTTGAGTCGATTCTTATGGATCTGTTTTAGCTTAAATTGCTAATCTAAAAATACTGTAAACAAACTATTAGACAAACCAGCAATAAAGAATTCAGTTTGTGTGTTTGTGGAAAAAAAAGGGTGGGGGGTATATATGTAACTGGACCTTGATTGCAATTTTCATACGTTTGCTACATAAAATTAGTTTTATTTTTTAATTTCTTTGAACTCACATTGATCACAGAATATTCCCGAATAACTGCCTGTGCATCCCTTAAGACATTTCCCGTCTTTATCACATGTGCCTCCTGCGCAGTTCGTTCGACAAGCTGAATGAATCAATGTAAATGTGGAGATTTGCGTTCTGAAGAGCTCGGCAAATAAACTTTCTTTCACTGACACACACTCACACATGCGCACAAAAAAAAAAAAAATCATGTATATCATTAAGTTTAAGGCATAGTATTTGTTTTTTGGTGGTTATTGTTTTACCCCAGCGGTTCTCAACCTATGGCCCACAGTGTGGGTCGCAAACCCTAGTTGGGGGGGGGGGGGGGGGGGTCAAAAAAACCCCCCCCAAGGGGG
>CAXITT010000230.1:483678-506404 GCA_964033795.1 Lymnaea stagnalis | reverse complement strand
AAAAAAAGAAAAAAAATTAAAAATATAGAGTAAAAATAAAAAATGAAAAAAAACAAAAAAAAAAAAAAAAAAACAAGATCCTCTTTTATATCATTTATATAAAACTTAGCTTTTTTTTTTTTTCATGCGTTTCTGGGTGTGTGGCAAATGTACGGAAGACCAATTGACCCACTTTCCATAATCCTCTCGAGCTGAACTTAGAGTTTGCTAATGACAACACATCTAATTCAATTTCCAGATTGTTCCCCCACAATTAAACATCGAAAATAGCATGTGTTCGTGTGTTTTGTAACAAAATCTTTAGAGGGCAAACTATCCCACTTCCCATCATTGCGTAATTGTGTTTTGTCAGATATATTTATAAATCCCGCAAAATTACATAAATGCTCCAAATCAAAAGAGAGGGATTCTAGGAGAAATCTAACAAGTGTCTCAGAAAGAAACAAACAACTCAGGATGATAGGAATGCCATGTTACCGATGCATCTCTCGCCATAGTGAGAAGGCTTGCAGCCGTGTTCGCATACGCCAGTGACATTGTGGCAGGAGCCATCTTGAGCACATCCCTCACTGCAGCCTGAAAAGTTGTACAAATCGTTCAGCATGTAGCTTCTTATGTTGCTAGTTTGTTTCTTCAAACGCAACAACTTCGTGAATTAGTAACGAGGTGGGGTGGGGGGGGGCGTAAATGAATTACGTCAAAAATATAGGGCGGGGGGTGGAAATGTTTGACAGTTGTTGACAAAGGGGAGGGAGGGTGTTTAGCTTAGTTGACGTCATCAATCATGTTTTCTCTATTCAAATTTTTTTTTTTTTTTAAATTGACTGGTTTATTTCATTATTTTCATAAATTTATAAATGTAACTGAGCGTAAATAGTCACAAAATTTTTAGGACTTTAACAATATAAGATTTATTTAATGTGTGTCTGTGCGCTGCAGATGGCTGGTCAGAATTTTAGCACACTTCGTTAGTGCAAGAGAAGTCTAAAGTTGGCCTCTCTTCACATGTATATTATGTTGCAGGTATCGAACAAGGACAAAGTCAAGTATCACGTGCAGTCAAGATAAATGATATTGATAGAGTAGGAATACGATAGTTTCAGACTTAGGTAAATGTAAAGTGAGTAACAATGATAACATCGCTGCTTGAACGGATTTTGCAAAATCTGTAGCATCCATTTTGAATCACAAGTCATGTTTGAAAAAAAGCATCTTCAACGCAGCACACAACGCCCTCTTGAGCATAAGAAATGAGCACCTGCTCCTCAACAAAAAAGGATTCGACCAATGCGAATAGCTGCAAGGAGATAGAAAGAGCTTATGGCAATTATTGCTCACACCGACAATGCTTCTATTTTTAAGTGCTTAATGGTTAGATGAGGATGATGTAGACTTGACAGGTAAATCAGTGCCTCAAGATGAAAATGATCAAACAGCTGCTATAGACTACGCCCTTCAAGAGGAGTCATTACATTTTTTTTTCAGGGATTGGGGGGGGGGGATTCTTGGTCGGCTTGTTAAGTTGTTTATTTCTGGAGGCGCCACAGTAAATAGCAATTTAAATAAAACCTGCAAATTAGAGGGTGGGGGCAAATTCCCCCCCCCCTGCCCTAACCAAATGATGACCCTGATGCCCATTGTTACGATAGAGCAAACCCTGGCTCCTCCTTGGGAAGATGATAGCAGCTAGAAACTATACAATAATTGTCAGGTTTACTGACAATAATCACATTTATACCACAAACTATGATATTCAGTCTTTAACAACGTTTCAATTGATGCTGCATTTAAGAGTAAAAACTTATTAACGTGTTGATTAACAAACTAAAGATGTAATGAATTGTTTTTACTACAGTTTTATTGTCATTGAAATAGGTAGGCTTAGAGTAAAATGTATTTATAAATTTATTTATGATAAAATTCCCTTTTTTTTTTTTGAAGGGGGGTGGAGGGGTGGTGGTTAGAAAATGTTGACGTAATTAAATAGGCGGGTCATTGAAAGTTTGACAGTTGTGGACAAGTGGGCGGTGAAGCCAAAAATTGCTTAAAAAGTGTTGACGTAATAAATGGACGACCCCATAAGGGAAATTTAAAAAAAACACACAATATTACATGGCGTCTGACGCCTCCCCCATGGATGGGAAATGTTGGGATATTTGGACGCTAATGTACCATTCTGTCCCTGGAGTTTCGATTGCTAGCTTTTGTAAAAAGTGAAGCACTACCCAAAGACCAGATGCTCTTTAAATACAGGGTCGCCAACAACAGGCGTGTCTATCGAGTAAATATTCGGGCGATGGCTGTCACAGGAGGTAGATACTACCGACGTTTTCCGCTTAGCGGCCCGATAGTGGGGACTATCCGGTCGTGATGGGGGGGGGGGGGGGGGGGGTGGGCTGTCGGCCGAGTACTTTTGTTAAGGCATCATTCGCTTTGGCTCCATGACCAACCGTATTCTATTCAAATGTAATTATTTAGTGGATTAGATAGCGCAGTGGGGAAAAAAAGCGCTAGTTGTAAATAAGTTAGACTTCGACCAGCCAATAGGAATAGATCTTACGTGCACAAGTAAAATGAAACCAAATGAATTAAATCTCCACGCAACAGTCAAGGATCTTGATATTTTAAAATACACATCAAATACTTAACAACTAATCCCCACTACCTCCAATTTTTTTTTCCCACAATAACTATTTAAGGACATACAAAAAAAAAGCCTTGAATGAAATAATGATCACAATTGACAAATGATATCTTTTTTCAGAAACTTCAGTTAGTCATGGAAACGAATAACAATTCACTAAAAGAGTAGGTTACTTGTATATTTCGTTCTTGTCAACACATGAACACTATTTCCCTTTACGTTGCAACACAAATTCATGAATATATAAACATAAACCGTTGATAGCGATGAATTGAATTCTTGTATCTAAATTGTCTCCACCGTAAAGTTATTTCGACGGATGCTGGAGTCTATCAATGTGAACCTGAGATCCCCTT
The DNA here is from genome assembly GCA_964033795.1 of Lymnaea stagnalis. Taxonomy (NCBI): domain Eukaryota; kingdom Metazoa; phylum Mollusca; class Gastropoda; family Lymnaeidae; genus Lymnaea; species Lymnaea stagnalis. The sequence continues at coordinate 503,404 of CAXITT010000230.1, read as the reverse complement.
GGTAGATTACTGTCTAAAAACTGGCAAATGAATGGATTCCAAATCTAGGTATAGACTAACTGTAAAATCGGCTATAAAAAGGGACAATTTGAGCATTTCTAGGAAATTAATTGCTTCAATGAATCCATCATACAATGACAAAGAAATATCCTGGTTTTGAGTCGAATCTAAAAACGCCCCCGCTTAAGCCTGCATTTAAAACTTAAGAAAGCCCTTTAGCTACGCGCTTAAGTAATGCTAGGAGCTTTACGAAAATTAATCTTCAGCAGGCATCACACTTTTCCAGCAGAGCGTCAACTGTTACTCCGTGGAACGGCTCCCCGCCAGAAGCGGACAGAAGAAGATGGAGGAGAAAAGTGAGCATATTTCTTCGCTAATTCATTTTTGTTATTGATAAGACGCAAAAAAACTAGTTCCTAACTTTGTGGCAAATTAATGCGGGACGATTTATTTATCGACTCCTACGCCTAGTAATGACTGAGCAGCGGTTTAAATGTGTGTTTAGCGCGGTGCACCGATGAGAAGAGTATCATTATAAAGAGTAAGAAGGCCAGCTCACCCATGCATTTGGCGCCATAGTATTTTGCAATACAGCCGTGGGCGCAACCCCCCGTTGTTGGATCACAAGTTCCGTCCTTTGCGCAACCAGCACTGCATCCTGTTCATGAACGAAATGGAGGATTTTTGACCTACTGATATCTTTTAAGTGGACATAAGGAAAAAGTTTCACCGGTATGTAATTGCAACGCTTTACAGTTACATATTAAAACATTTAATAACCAAGCTAAGGGGGGTGTTCGTCTCTGTGCTTCTTTGCTGTCGAAGGCTTTTTGGCCGAAACGTTCAATTTGTCTCACCTTTCTTTATGTTTTCCCCTCCGTCTTGCATATTTCTTACTGCTTCAACCTGATCTCTCTTATGCGTAAAGTTTTTGCCGACAAAGTTGATATTTCTAGTGTGTACGCGAATCAGGACAGCTGAATAATTATTTTATGCAAGGGTTAAGGGCCTTTATGTTTTACCTGTTCGTTAGTAAACGCAGTGGTACATTAATAACGCAGGTGTGTCCGAAAGAGCAACATTAGGTCACCGTCTGAAGCAACTATTCCATGCCCACGGTGTCATAGATTATTCCGAGCCAAGGATCAGTCTAGCAAGCCACCTACGAGCTCACCGTAATCCCAACCTCCCCCTAACCGGATGATTCGATGGTCCTAGTCGACTTCGACGGACGAACAACAACATTAGTAACGCATTATGAAGTGTCCGTTTACCGTTTTGTATAAAATAATTGAGCGCTTGTAATAACCTGTCTGCATACTAAAAAAAAAAAATCAATGGATGATCTGCTCATCATACTCTTGTACCGCAGCCCCTCTCGGGACTGACCCGAAACACAGCCGCTCATGGGACTGTCCGACAGGACTGCTAACAGTATCGGTAACAAGAGATGAACAGTCGGCGTGCATTAAACGAGGAATGAATGAAAATAATTAACCGATTGAGCCAATCAGAACAGTCTTTTCTAAAATTTTACTTTCAGAATTTTAAGTCATAAATGGAATATGTATATAAATATGTATAAATATGTATATATTTTATATATAATATATCTATATAAATAATTTTAATTGTATAGATTGCGGATGCCCGTTTGGAGATATTTAATGGTCACCTTTTATTAAATAAAAAGACGAAGAATATAAATACATATGACGTGGAATTAATATCGAAACATAAAAACATTTTTGTATCAGTTTTACCCCGCTTCACGCATACATCCACACGTTGCTCACTACGCTACGACCGCAACCTGGGGAACTTAATTATTACCGATGCATCTTGGGCCAAATGAATTTGGCTGGCAGCCACTGTCGCAAGCCGCTGTCAATTGGTGACACGAGCCGTTTCCGGCGCAGTTGGGGCTACATCCTGATTGGACAGTGGAAAAAAAAAAAAAAGGCATCTTATTGGACAAGGGACAAATTTCATTGGTGAAACTTTAAATTAGTAATTTACCCATGTCATGGATAAAATTTACCACAAACCACTTTTTAAAATGTGCACCCTTGTCCAACACAAGCTCCTAAAAACTATGCTAAATATAAGGCTATTAATCCAAGGATATGAAGATAGAAGCAGATCACAGGGGATGAAGAAGAAAAACTTGAAGCAAGTCATCTCACAGAAATAGCATTTCTTAAAGGTTCTCAATAAGTTTAAAAGATCTGTGCCGCGACGGTTTTTTTTTTCTTGGGCTAAGTCTCTGAACACTTCAGTAGAAGCGACCATGAAGAATGCGATGATTTTATTATAAGGCGATCGAGACCTGTGCAAATACATCAAACCGGGGGAATTTTGAAAACACGCTGAATCAGACTTATATAACCTTGACACCATATGGCATGAACGTCATGTTCTTATCCACCTATTAAAACTTTTCTCCGCCCCTCTACGTGACGACAAATCGTAGTGGACTTAATTTTCCACTCTTCTGTCTAATTTTGCTCTTGTTTAATATCTCTATCATTATACTTATTTATTAATTTCTTTTTTGTACTAATGAAAGCATTTTCCGAAACGTTTAGATTGGTATTTTTAAAAATTATCATTAAAGCTAAACATATATTGCTTTACCTACACAAACTGTTTGTGTTTAATTAATCTAATTTAAAGCTTTATCACAGTCCTATTATGCTTGCATAAACAGAAGGATGGCCCTCATCTTAGTCTATGTTTGCATCAAAAGAAGGATGGTCAGCATCTAAGTCTATGCTTGCGTCAACAGAAGGACGGATGGACAGCACCTACAAGGTGGCAAAAAACGATGCATTCACATCCCGTAAGACGCAATCTTTAGCACTATTTTCTGGCTTGGCGCTAACCAGAGAGAGCGACTTCAAGTACATTGTCTCAATGCCGATACCCCAAACACGAGTTAATTGCTGAATGTTCCTTCCTCACTTGTAGAGCAGCACATTGAGGAGGACCGTAAAACTGCAAAGTACTTTGCCTTTATTGTTGAGCACACGCCAACATTCATCCCATGTTGAAAAAACATATTTTTTGCGTTATTTATTAATACATTGTATAAAATACATGAACGTGCAGTAAAATGTTTGCACTTTGTCACCACAAGCCATAAAACAGGTCGTTGAAATCATGAAAGAGTGCAGATTATAGTAGAAATATTTAAAGGATTCAATATTCCATTGTCGGATTGTTGTCCACGGGGTTGTGACAATTGAACAGCCAACAATGGCAGGAAAAATACAAAAAGGTGCACAAGCAAGAGTACTTCAGCAATGTGAAACATTTGCATATTCACCATGTGGATCATCACCATCACGTCCCTTAGTCCTTGGACCGTTGGGGCGCCACAGATGACATGAAAACTATCCTCCTCCGTTTCTCTTTGTTTTCTGCACTTTGTACGGCATCGCCTAGTTTTAGTCCCTTCCACTCTTTGATCTTATATTCCCATCGCTACACACATATAACTTGCGTGAAAATAATGCCATAGAATGCATTCCCGAAGCCGTAACAGGGCTTATTAATCCTGTTTAACCCCATATATATCATTACCGAGAGGATTGTGTCTGCGCCACGATGCGCACTCATTCAGCCCCCCCCCCCCCGCGCACGTACCAAATGCACAGTAAAGAAATCATTCTTCACCTACCACGCATAACTAGCTTACAATCGATCCCAAAAAGAATATTTGTAAACGTGTTCTCTTTTTGAGATCTAGAAATCATAAAAGACTATCATAATTATGCGTACTGTTTAGCAAAGTTGAAAATAGTATTAATATAGGGGGGAAAAAAGGGAAAAGGTGTTACGACAGGCCCAGTGGCTGTTACCGTATACAAAGCTTCACCATGGATGAGATACATCTTCACGGACAGACACGGTAGTCAGATAGTCCGGCCCACTACACAATATTAAGTTTAACAGCGACTGCAGTCAACCGAAGTGGACCACACAAGTATCGCCAGACAGATATTGCTTCCATCTATGGTTAAGTTCAGCACTAATTCGAGTACAGCAACAAAATAAAACGATGAAACGAAGAGAATGGTATCGAGAGAAAGAGATCTATCTTTGCTGGCCTTAAGTCTAAATGGTCAAGTTATAGGATAATGAGAAACAGTTTGAGCAGTGACGGGTGCGCGCAGGGCAAAATGCTGAAGAGTCTGATGGGCGTGGATTCATACTGAGTCATCGGTAAACATAGAATTACTTGAGAAACAGTCGGCGCCGAAATAACCAGCCTCACACCCCTGGCCGCACAGTCCTGTCTCCTCGGAGCAGGCTCCGTCACAGAAAGGTGGACACGCTGAAATGATATCATAAGTAACTCCGTTAAACATAGTACGGTACTGAGACACGTGATGGCGATATAACAATGTGCAGTCTCATCGATACCTTAAGGTTTGTTGTTTGTTTTTTTATGCTATTACTGAAACCGCAAAGCAAGGCCAGGCCAAAATGTATGTGGTATTAATAATAGTATGTACTGTGTTTGTTTGACTTTGATGCCCCAGTCTGGGTCAAATACAGTGTTAATCCTCGAGGGGCAACACTGAGCGGCAGTTATACAAACCTAGAAATAAATAGTTTAAATCATTAAAAAAAAAAAAAAATTTTTAACGAAATGGAAAGTTTTGATGAGATTAGGTTTTAGAAGAGATGTCTAAAAAATGTATACGACCAGCTCTGCAAGGTTCGATAAAAATAGATGATGCATGTTGATGATACACGATGTAGCAAAGACTTTTCACAGTGTATTTAACAGACGAGGAGACCACTATATAATATAAATGTACAAAAAATTCAAACGACTGTTTCCTAAGATCGTAGTGAAGAAAACCATTGCGACCAATGATCTAGGACAGTGGCGGTCAAATCGCGGCACTTTAGCGACCCGAGCGCGGCTCGGCCAGCGGCCACAAATCAGTTATGACTCCGTAAAACATGGTTCTGGTCAGGGTCTTAAAAAGGAATGTGTTTCTAAAAAAAAAAAAACATTTTTGTAAAAATAGTTCTACTGCTGATTTTTGGCTCTTTTGACTAATGAGTTTGCCGACCACTGCTTTAGGACATCTGCTAAGCTTTTAAAAAAATCCTCTATAAGATTATAAAAGTATTCAGCGACTCTCTCTAGCCTATGCGCGTTTCCAAGACTATTGAATTATGCTAAGACTAACGTTACAAAAGGAAAAAAAGCCAAACGAAGATTCGTCTCACTACGTTGTGATCAATATTTTTTTAAGTTACCATGTTTAATATATGTATGCTTAGATATTATTTCATTATGTGTGTTTATTTAACTTTTCCTGAATCATTTTAATTGCATTTAAATCAACGATGATTCAATGGATCTAAAGGGGAAGAAAAAAAAACGATTACCTGTGCATCTGGGTCCGAAAAATCCTTCTTGGCAACCTTGATCACATGCTCCTGAGGCTTGTTCGCAAGTGCCAAAGTTACAGCCTAAACTGCACGCTTTTTAAAGAAGAGTGCAGTGTTCATGTTTACCATTATAAAGTATTCAATATGTTGTTTGGCATATTCTTTAATCATCAGGTTTATATATATATATATATATATATATATATAATATAATAATAAAGNATATATATATATATATATATATATATATATATATATATATATATATATATATATATATATATATATATATGTATCGGTTTGTAATGAAATAAATGTCTCTTTTTCATTATGTTTTATACCAGAATATACCTACAGACCAAATTTCTTGTAAGTTGGTGAAATGTAATAAAAAAAACCAAACGTCTTAATTTTGCCAACTCTACGAAATATATGTTACAGGCTGAGATCTGTTGAAAGTTTTGTTTCTGGATCATCGTGCCTGACCCGGGACAACACATTAGATGACCCAAACGTCTTCACGGTACCGCACGTCAACTTAATGTACAGTGGTTTTATATAAGACAAACTGACAACTTGGCCCTATAATGCGAAAGAATCTATTCGACCGAATGTCACTCATAAATGACTGGGAAATGTATTGGTGTAAAGTACATACAATAAATCGATTCGACCTAATGTCCCCCACCCCCCACCCTCCCCCACTTTTCCCATAAATGATTGGGGAATCAACAACAAGTTCTCACGTCAGCGCCAAAACCTGTTGGTGCTTTTTAGATCATCAGAGCAACAACGCTGTTGTGTCACTGACGCCAGCATTTACCTGCGTCACACTTTTTTCCGGAGAATCCCTTTTTGCATGTACCTAGACAGTGGCGTGTCGCGTGGTCACAGGCCTGGCCCTCACAGCCTTTGGAACATGCTGTGGATTGAACGGGTTGACGCTGGACAGGCGGCCCTCACTTTGTTAAAATTATTTGTATTGATTTATTGATTTATTTAGGCATTTTTATATAGCGCTCACCTTAAAGCTCTAAGCGCTTTACAATTATTAAAAAAACATGTAAACTAACTAAAATAAAAGTGAGACATTAGGATAGTAACTACTATACTATAGAAACAATTAAAATGGCTATAAAACGAGGACACATTGGCACGTTTTGGCCTATACTACAGAAAATGAGGCAGGGCAAGGAGGGTGCATCACAGGTCATAGGCGGACCTAGACAGATGGGTTTTAAGGGACTTTTTAAAAGTGGACGAGGTTTCACAATGACGGATATGGAAGGGGAGCTTGTTCCAGAACGTGGGCGCATGGAAGTAGAAGGAGCGTTCACCGATGGTCTTAGTTTTGGTTCTGGGATTGAGAGGGTTCTATTGTATGTATATATATATAAAGTTACATTTTAACAACACATGTGCTTGCGAATGGGAGCGCAAAGGCAGAAAAGGTTCTAAAAATAAAATGTCCAGCTTTTGCACCAATAATTCCCATAGGGTGAACCTAGGCCATGGCCAGGGGTGCATCAGCCAGTGAATTTATCTGTAGTGAAAATAACAACTAAATACTGCAGATAGATTGCAAATATGGCCGAGTGGTCTAAACTGAGCAAATCTCAAGTTGGTGGTCTGGAGTTCAATTCCAGCTAGAGCAAAAACACCACCAGCACCCGGGGTAGATGGGACTAGTTAACCATGGACGGCAACTCATCTAAGAGAAGGAAACTCTGAAATCAAACCCGGAGATGGAGTCCCGAAAGGCGGATAACATTGATACAATGAAACATTCCGACAACTCCTGCGACGTCACTGGTGCCAAGCTGTATCATCCAATGATGTTCCCTTGGGTTACCCAGCGGCGTGGAGAGAGGCGATTTGCTGTTGGGAACCAGCTTATAATCCTTCAAGTATAATAATCCCAGGCTATGTGGATTTCGTCCTACGAAGCCCACTCCATCGTCACATTGTGACGGACGGATGCCAGCAAAAAAAAAATAAATAAAAAAAATAAAATAAAAAAAGTATACAGTGGCTAAGATAGTATGTAGATTGTTCAAGGTAAAAATTTGTTTCCAAAAATAAACCTTTAGTTATGAAATTATACGTTTAAAAAAAATTGATGGGGCAGAATTAAGTGATTTGGTTTGGGGCGCAGAGCTGAGTAAATCTGGTCTTGTTATAAGTTGTTGTTTTTTTGTGTTTGTTGTTTTTTTAAAGCATGATACTGTTATACTTCTTTTGTTGTTATTAATTTTTAAACAAATGCTTTTTCCCAATAGATTTAAAATGCCATTGAAATTTTCTAAGTATTAAAATTTTATTCGTATAATTCCTTGCGTTTTCATTCTAAACATTAAAAAAAAACATCTACTTAGCTATAAATGCAGATCTGGATATCATGGAATAATAGAAACAAATCATTTCTGCCCGATTATGATTGTTAAAGAAATAAGACAGAAGTTTAATATAATAAGTCCATAATACCCAGGTTACAGACGAAGTTACCAGTTCCCTAGAAACTAACCTTGACATCTGAGTCCATAATGTCCAGGTTTACAGCCGAAGCTACCAGTTCCAAGAAACTAACCTTGACATCTGAGTCCATAATGCCCAGGCTTACAGCCGAAGCTACCAGTTCCAAGAAACTAACCTTGACATCTGAGTCCATAATACCCAGGCTTACAGCCGAAGCTACCAGTTCCAAGAAACTAACCTTGACATCTGGGTCCATAATGCCCTGTATTACATCCAAAGTTGCAAGTACCAGTAGATGGATTACAAGAGCCATCCCCGGCACATCCGCTCCCACCGCCGCAAGCTGAAGGCAGAGGATAAAATATCCTTTTAAATTTCAAGAATTCTGGGTACCTTCAGATCGAATGCTAAAGACATTGTCATTGATGATAATAAATTTTACCCAAATACACCAGTGCTGTCAAATTGGGGAGTATGAGAGCAGTGGTTCTCAAGCTTTCTAATACAGTTCCTCGTGTTGTGGCGACCCCCCAACCACAAAATTATTTTCGTTGATACTTTATAACTGCAGAGTATATGTGTTTTCAGATTGTCTTAGGCGAACCCTGTGAAAGGGTCGTGTGACCCACAGGTTGAGAACCGCTGTATTAGAGGGATATATGCTGCCCCGTAGCGGCTTTTTTTTTTAAGGGGAGAAAATTTCGACAATCTATCGACAGTTTTCGTTAAGAGCGTCCGAGTTATGTGCCCACCCCGGACTGAAATAAAGTTAGACACAACGGATCCCCCATTAATGCATGAAAGGTTAATAGCATGTAATCAAATATAATTATAATAACTTAGATTCATTATTGGAGGGGAAATTTTCCCATCAGCCTAACAATGAAGAGTAAATATAGTCTTCAAAAACAAAACACATTATATTTCAACTATTTTTTGTTGTTGTTTTTTTTTGTGTTTTTTTTTGAAAATCACACATTGTAAAGTTATGGATAGAAGAACTCACGCAAACATTTGGGACCAAAGTGGTTAGGCTTGCATACTGAATCACATAGGGGCTTGTTTTGATCACATGATCCGGTCAAAGGGCATCCATTATTGCACTCTGAATTTGAAAGAAAGTAAAAAGGATACTAAAATGTACCTCCATGTGGTCAAAGCTGGACCACACGTTTCAAAATCAGATACGCTAAATGATAACATTTTAAGATGTTGACATGTTTTGGAAACAGCAAATGGGACTTGTGTCAGATACGTTAAATGATAACATTTTGAGGTGTTGACATGTATTGGAAACAACAGACGGGACTTGTGTCAGGTACGTTAAATGATAACATTTCAAGATGTCGACATGTATTGGAAACAACATATGGGACTTGTGTCTATATTGCGATTTGTAAAAAGTTCATTTTATTCTCACGGTTTATCCCATCAATGACAATTGTCGAGGGTAATCGGGGAAAAGGGTGACCAAGTGGGGGAAAAAACGCATGAAATAATGTCACCAATGGGAAATGATCCAGGAAAGAAAGATCTAGTAGATAAAACGACCAACTGAACAATATATAGGAAACATCACAAACAATCGAATAAAATCAAGGAATTAAATCGACATAATGAACAAGAGACACCAAATAAAACAACCAAATTCAAAAGATCCAGGAAAGAAAGCGACCAATTGAACAAGATGCCGGTGACCCATTTACTGACATAGACAACTAAACAAAGTCTACGTCTGATCCATGAAGACGAGGAACAACTTCATTTCCAAGAACAGTTACGGGCACTTTACTTTTTTTTTTCTTTTTTTTTAGATTGGAGTGCTGCAAACGTTACAGCTTATAACCCAGAGGAGCTAGAGTGACGTTAATGATTGGCAGGCTATAAAAACAATTGCTAAAAAAAAAGACACCTTATTTTAGACTGTGGCCTTCGACGACTGTAACATTTCCAATACATCAAAAAGTGATCGAGGCGTGTCCTTCAATCTTAAATGCACAACAGATACAAGGCAGAGCTTGCGTTTTGTGTTTCTTTTGTTTTTTTGTTTTTTTTAAACTACACTTTAAAATTTAATAACCAATGTATATGTTTCACTCTACCGCAAACACTGCAATGCACCATCATCGATATATGAGATTTTGTGTGTGCTAAATTCACCTTCGTGACATCCTGTACAATGAGTCGATATTCTCAGAACAAAGAGAAATAATAGACCTTTTCAAGGATCTTTCATTTACATCGGCCAAAAATGCAAGCAATAACCCCGTTTTAGTTAGCGATGTGCTAAGCGCAAAAGACTACTATGCAAAAAATACGATTTGTCACACCGTTTCAGTTAGGCGCAAAAAAAAAAAAAAAAAAAAAAAAAAAAAAAAAAAAAAAAAAAAAAAAAAAAAAAAAAAGAAAAAAAAAAAAAAAAATAAAAAAAACAATTTTGCAAACCGTTTAAATGAGGCGAAAAAAAAAAAAAAAAAAAAAAAAAAAAAAGCGACTATGTCAAAATACAAGCAGTGACAGCGTTTCGATTTAGTTAACAATGTGCTAGGCTCAAAAAAGCGGCTGTGTTACAGTGATCAAGCAGATTTTTGCATGCGTGGCGCTAAAAAAACTAACCTAAACATTTTAAATCGTAGTTATCCAGTGTGCATCTGCCGGAACAGAATCCTGTGTCTTGGTGGCAAGAACGAATGGAGCATCCGTCGCTGCATGCTGCAAATGACAAATGTTACATAACATTAATGGAAATTCATCAAATCATTACACATTACATTCTATAACTACAAATATTTTAAGATAGCAAAAAAAAAAAAAAAAAAAAAAAAAAAAAAAAAAAAAAAAAAAAAAAAAAAAAAAAAAAAAAAATAATATGCATCATTCATAGATATTTTATTATCTGCTTCGAACACTTAAATATTTCCTCTATAAGTGTGAGACCTCGATTCTCAAACACTTTCTCTAGTCTTATCTAAACTTTCCACCTAAAAATTGCATCCCCTCGACTCTAGTCATTATAAACTATAACTCAGTAATTTCTTTTATTTAGACTTAAATATTTTTTTTTTTTAACTTTTAAAGAAATTTTAATAATATACATGTGGTCGAATCTCATTAACTGGGAAAATTTTACAATTTAAAATTAAATTCAAAACAGCTCTATGCACTTTTTAAACAATTCATCCAGTTACCTGTGCAGGTACAAACACATAATAACATCTTTTAAATACAACATAAAACAAGTCATTTTTACCCTGGCATGTTTGACCATAGGTATCATTTTTGCAGCCATTTAAACAAGCTCCCTTTTCTTTCTGGCACGACCCATCTCCAGCACAGCCAAGACCGCAGCCTGTAAGTACAAATGAAACAATGATAGCACAGCCAAGACTGCAGCCTGTAAGTACAAATGAAACAATGATAGCACAGCAAAGACTGCAGCCTGGAAGCACAAATGAAACAATGATAGCACAGCCAAGACCGCAGCCTGGAAGCACAAATGAAACAATGATAGAACAGCCAAGACTGCAGCCTGGAAGTACAAATGAAATAATGATAGAACAGCTAAGACCGCAGCCTGGAAGAACAAATGAAACAATGATAGAACAGCCAAGACCGCAGCCTGTAAGTACAAATGAAACAATGATAAAACAGCCAAGACCGCAGCCTGGAAGCACAAATGAAACAATGATAGAACAGCCAAGACTGCAGCCTGGAAGCACAAATGAAACAATGATAGAACAGCCAAGACTGCAGCCTGGAAGCACAAATGAAACAATGATATGAAACAATGATAAAACAGCCAAGACCGCAGCCTGGAAGCACAAATGAAACAATGATAGAACAGCCAAGACCGCAGCCTAGAAGCACAAATGAAACAATGATAGAACAGCCAAGACTGCAGCCTGGAAGCACAAATGAAACAATGATAGAACAGCCAAGACTGCAGCCTGGAAGCACAAATGAAACAATGATAGAACAGCCAAGACTGCAGCCTGGAAGCACAAATGAAACAATGATAGAACAGCCAAGACCGCAGCCTGGAAGCACAAATGAAACAATGATAGAACAGCCAAGACTGCAGCCTGGAAGCACAAATGAAACAATGATAGAACAGCCAACCAAGACTGCAGCCTGTAATTACAAATGAAACAATGATAGAACACGAATTCCATATTTCTAATTTTAACCATATTGGTAATTAAAATTTTGAAAAGAATCATTAGTTGCTGTTCATTTTCAACCGTTTAAATTTTTTTTTCTTGACAAATAGCGGAATTACATAGAAGTTGTTCCCTTTTCTTCAGAACAATGTGTACGTTGTTTGTTTCAAATCCAAATGTAATGGCATAAATATTTAGGCAGCGGCTCTCAACCTGTGGGTCACGACCACTTTTGGGGTCGAACGACACTTTCCCAAGGGGTAGCCTAAGACCAGCGGAAACACATATACCTTACAGTTAGAAAGTGTCAAACAAAATAATTTTGTGGTTGGGGGACGCCACAACATGAGGAACTTATTTAAAAAGTCGCAGCATTAGGAAGGGTGACAACAACTGATTTAGAGATTGCGTTAAAGAAAAGCCAGTTCTGGAACTCCCGCAAAATTTAAAGTGCACCAGCGTTTGTCAACGATGCATATCTGCAGACGCCACGTGACCATAGCATTGAAAAGGAAGATATGTTGAAAAGCTTTTATTTGAAATGGGTCTCTGAACGTGGGAGGGGGTGAAATTATTTGTCCACATTTTTTTGCGGAGATTCGTTTCAAAAGCATCGAATTTCCTGATTTTCACGCGTACGTGACAATAAGAGATTTGTACTTTAATGTTTAACACATCACTAAGACACATACATAATGTTTATCACATTATTAAGACACATACTGAAGGCACCGGGAAACGACACAAGGCATACAAATAATAATAATATACTAGAAAATATGCTCTAAATTTATTTTATAGCTGGAAAAAACTTCATTCTTACTTCTGAACAGGTTTACCGGAGCACCACAAAGAGCGGAGAAATGTATCGTTATAATTTAAGCTTGTTCAGAGACGATGATTCTTGGAATACATCACTCTATCACAGCACTTTTCATTTCCCGTCTGGAGTTGATGTTTTGGACGGAAATCATTTTTTCCAATACAAAAAATAAAGACAACAAGTTTTGCAAGGAAACTCAAGGCTTTGAAGAAGGGTGGGGGGAATTTGAGGGGGGGGGGAACAAGCATGCTGCTTTCCATCACGTAAATCAAGATGACAGCAGTGTAGCAGCCGCTGTTTTGACAGTCAACGACAAGTTAATGGCACCAGTGTAGCAGCCGCTGTTTTGACATTCAATGCAGCAGTGAAACAGCCGCTGCTTTGGCAGTCAATGACAAGTTAATGGCAGCAGTGAAACAACCGTTGTTTAGACAGTCAGCGACAAGTTAAAGGTTGAAACATCTACATCACAATTATTGATGCCATCGTCTCTGATTGTGCAGTAAAATCTTATAACATGACGATATGATATTATCACTTACAACACAAACACTACGATACACAAATTTAAAAAAAAAAATTGTGGAATATTATTCAGCCAATTTTTAAAAAAAATTACAACGGTACGATAGAATGCCATATTTGCTGTTTATAAAATTCTAGTGTCTGTTACTCCTCAAAAAATGCTAAAGTTTAAGTCCCGCTTAATTTCCAAATTTTGCCTTCAAAATGTTTGTACTGGGCATGGAAAACGATTTCCCGTTGCCTGTAACAAACTTCCAGGTGGAGAAAGATCGATCAGTCCCTTAAAGAGAATAATGTCATCCTTGAGGTCAACAACAGAGAAGAACAGAAAACGGTGAATTGAACTCTTTATTTTTCTGGGGTTTTTTAAATTTGATTTGGAAATCTTGACTACTCACAAATTTTCACGACATCGCTGGATCTTAAAATTCGATGAAATGCTTTAAAATTCAAATATTATTGAAATGGTTCAATTAGAATGTAAAAGAAAGCAAAATCAAGTGCAACTCAAAATGTAGCCGGTCAGACTTTTTAGTTGGCCTCCATTAAAAAAAACAATACACGTCAATCATTTGTATTTCCTTTACGGTGGCTAAGGGCGTGTGCTTTGGTATTTTGATCCTGTTTGTAACATGTTTTACTGCAGAGGGTAGGGACAGTGTGGCTTGTAAAGTTACGAAATTGTGGTATAACGATGGAGCTGAAAAGGAGGGGTTTGAATGGGAATAAAAGGAAACGGTTTAAACTAGGTCATCAAAATAAAATTAAGAAGTGCCAATTAATAAGCCTTGCGTTAATTATTCAATGTAAAATACCAATAAACACGCGGAAGTGTCAAATGAAATCACATTGGGAATCGTTCTGCCAACATTTTTTCAAGCTCAGTCCCTGCTAGGGAGCACAGAATGAATTATTGAAAAAATATTCCTTAAATCTGAATACTTTATTTTCCACCGTCGAAGAGACCCATTCCTAACTGCACTAGCATAACAGATCTTCGTTTCAACTTCGAGGCGATCGTTCCGGCTGAAGCTATACAACATATTTATGCTGGAGTTACGTCACGGTTACTTTTGACTCATACGGCACTAAATACATTACCCTCCCCCCCCAAAAAAAAATGTAGGTCAAATAATTAAAAAGTCACTTACTCTGATTACACATGTCCCCATGATAGCCAGCTTCGCACGGACCAGTACATAGGACTTCCTTCCCGGAACACTCAGAACAAGTAGACGGACACACTTAAATTGTAAAGGAAAAACAAAAATACATAATATTTTTAAAAAATAATAAGTTTCAAATATTCATGATTTACAACATATAAAATAGTTCCAAGGCAATGATCTGTAGTCTGCACAGCTTAACATCAGTGGCTAGAACAATTTAGCTGCCCCCGTTTAAGCATGCAGACGAGGTAGAGACTGTCTCTAATGTTGCTCTATGAAGCTGTCAATGCAAAATCAAGTCACTAGAAGAGAGGAAAAAAGTAATAACGCTCTAGTGAATCATCAATTAATATGACAAAAACATCAAGAACACAATGTTGTGGTGATCTTGTCAACCACTTAAAACTCTTTCGCCATCCGGTGCCGGGTTGGCACTCAGCGAGAAAGATAACAGAAATATAGGAAAGCAAATCTTGACCCAAATGTGATGGAAAATTATCGCCCCATCTCAAATCTACCATTTATATCCAAAAATCTTAGAAAAAGTCGTTCCCCGCCAACTCCAGGATCACCTCAATCAGTGTGACTTGTTTGAACCTTTCCGGTCAGCATACAGGGTGCATCACTCTACTGAGACAGCCCAGTTGCGCGTCATAAGCGCCCTTCTATCGTCTTGTGATGAGGGCCAGGTATCCATTTTGTCTTTACTCGATTCATAGGCAGCATTCGATACCCTTGACCACGGCATACTGCTCCAGCGTCTACAAAGAACGTTCGGTCTCACAGATACCATCCTGAGATGGTTTCACTCGAATATGACAAATCGGGTCCAGCCAGTTATTTCAAACGGCTTGACCTAGAAGCAATCTATAATTGAATTCGGAGTGACCCAGGGCCCGGTGCTTTTCACTATGTACGTTCAGCATCTGGGTGTAGTGATCAAGCAATTTGACATGCTGTATACACAACTTCATCAATCCGTGATCACCTCTTAGATCTTTCAACTTCTTAGTAAAACACAGAAGATAGTGGAGTCAGGTAAGCACGATAACCATTAACAAGCTTAAATTGAATGATGAAAAAACTGAGCTGATCCGCATTGCTACTGCTCAGAAAAAAAAATCTGTAAAAAAAACACAACATCCCTCACTCTCTCAGGTATGCAGATTGAATTTGCTCATACAGTGCGAGACCTGGTTGTCTATTTAGAAGAACACTAACTATGGAAAATCACATTAACATGCTTTGCAACGCGATTTTTCTAGAGCTTCACAGGATTACTCATATCAGACCTTTCTTAACGTTAGATACATCAAAGAGGCTGATGTCTCCATTTGTGTTATCAAGCATGGACTACTGCAATATCCTCATGGTGGGTCTCCCAGCTCCGCTCCTGGGTAAAATTCAAAAAGCACAGAATAATGCGGCTCGCATTGTTCTTCGCAAACACAAATTCGACCATGCTAAAACACTTCTTAGGGAGCTGCACTGGCTGCCGGTCCGCGATCGCATAGAATACAAAATTGCAACTGTGTGCTACCGCTGCTTGCATGACATGGCGACGTCCTATCTCAAAGCGCTCATGACGCCTTAGACAACTCCGCTCACCCCATAGTGGCAAAATATCGATACCGTGTGTTCGCCTTGAGACTTACGGAAAGCGAACTTTTGCATTTGCCGGCCTAACAATTTGGAACGCCCTTCCTGTCGGTCTCAGAAACAGCCAGACACTGGAATCCTTTAAAACCGATTTAAAAACATATCAATTTCGCAAACACCTTCTGGGCTGATGCTATCTACTATCTTTTATCAGTTAATGCAAATTGGCATGTGTTGCGTATGGTTGAAACGGGATGAAAGACTTTGACTTGCTATGCTCGTATGTAGCTTTATATTGTTGCGTCTGTTTTTAAATGTGGTAATTTTTTTATTTTTTTTATTTCTCTTTTTAATAAGGTCCACTTTGTACCGCGCTTCGAGCTGTTGGGGATGAAGCGTGTTTGTCAAATAAACTTTATTATTATTATAGATGGATGGATGGATGGATGGATGGATGGATAGCATCACATGATAGCATATTCTAAATCTAATTAGAATCCGTTCAAACGTAAACAAGGTTTTCCAAGCTGGGGACAGGGGGGGGGGAGTTTGGTTGGGATCGCAGAAGTCTATTTCAATACAAAAAATAAGGTGTGGAAGCAAGGTAAGGTAAGGTTGAATTCCACGGCTAGTTGGGAATAAAACCAATCATTCCTTATATATTTACCACTTTGTTACATTTAATCAATTGGAAAAAAACAACATTTACCTTCTTTGCATTCCTTTCCGATAAATCCTGGTTTGCAGCCGGCCGTACACAATCCTGTCTCTTGAGCACACTCTTTGTTTTGGCAGTTTGTGGGGCATGCTTTGTGAAGTGATATCAAAGTAACATTTTAAACCCAACTCAGTGTCATGTTAATATGACATGCATTGTGATCATTGAAATTTCAATAGTTGTTTTTTTTCCTTTGTCCCGATAAGTTATAGTTCACATTGTTTGGATATGCTAGACTTTTGCTACTTAAAATTTCTAATTGAAAGAAAAATATAATTATGCTTTTTTTTCTGTTTGAAATTTTTAATAATAGCATGGCTTAAAATGTGGCTAGGAAGAGGCGGCGAAACATCTATAAAGTATTAATAAATATATATTTAAATTGAAATTCTACTTCTTACATCGGTCCAGTGTACCGGATATATTCAATTGAATAGGTGTGATTACAATGAATATGTTTGTTTTGATTTTTGTGTTATATATTTTTTTTTTGTTAGAAAAGTGAATGAGAGTGAAATTATGCATAATATGACTTTTGTGCTGCTGTGTATAGATGGAAGGGTAAATTGAGAAGGTTGATGTGTAGATTTTTATAAATGTAATTTTTTGTTGTTTAGATGCCACCTTTTTGTTGGTGTATGCATAGCAGAATGTGTATCTTAAATGTCTTCTGCGTTAGTGTGCAAACATGAATGTGGTCATTAAGATGGCAATGTTTTTCCATACACGAAAGAGATCTTCGGGATGGCTAATGTGTTAGATTTTTTCCAAACACAAAAAGATCTTCGGGATGGATAATGTGTTAGAGTATAAAAAAATACTATTTAAAAAAAAAAAAAAAAGATAGCTAGTTTGTTTACACAGAAGGGATGTTTAAGGTGAATGCTGTATTAGTTAGAACGCTTAAACTGTTGTTAGAGTTACGTCTTGCTTTAGTTTATGTTCACGGTCAAGTTGTTTCAAGATATGTGCTGCGTTTATTTGTAAAACATGTGAAGTGATGTGTGGGAGACTAAAATGTCACTGTGTATACGTGGAAGAGATGCTTGGGATGGATGCTGTGTTACTGCGTGTACGTGGAAGAGATTCTTGGAATGGATGCTGTGTTACTGCGTGTACGTGGAACAGATGCTTGGGATGGGTGGTATGTGAGTGCGTGTATGTGGAAGAGATGCTTGGGATGGATGCTGTCTGAGTGCGTGTATGTGGACGAGATGCTTGGGATGGATGCTGTGTGAGTGCGTGTATGTGGAAGAGATGCTTGGAATGGATGCTGTCTGAGTGCGTGTATGTGGAAGAGATGCTTGAGATGGATGCTGTGTGAGTGCGTGTATGTGAAAGAGATGCTTGGGATGGATGCTGTCTGAGTGCGTGTATGTGGAAGAGATGCTTGGAATGGATGCTGTCTGAGTGCGTGTATGTGGAAGAGATGCTTGAGATGGATGCTGTGTAAGTGCGTATACGTGGAAGAGATGCTTGAAATGGATGCTGTGTTAGTGCGTGTACTTGGAAGAAATGCTTGGGATGGATGCTGTCTGAGTGCGTGTATGTGGAAGAGATGCTTTGGATGGATGATGTGTTAGTACGTATACGTAGAAATGTTGTTGTTTTTTTTTTTGTGGCTTTTGTGCTAGCGTGTTTTCATGGAAAGGATGGCTATCTTATCAGTATGCAAACATGGAAGGGATGTTTTAGGTTGGATATAGCCAGGGCCTTCTCTACAACAGCCCGGGCTCTGAGCACAGCAACGCACCGAGACCCTATCCCTATGTATACTCAGAAAGGGGCAAGAGGGCAAATTAAACATGTTGCCAAAATCAAGTGTCGACAAAATCGTTTTAAGATATATAGGTCATTAATAGTTTAATTAAACGAAAAAAATCCCATATACTTCACATGGACATTGTCGACAAAGCTGTCTTACTGATCGTCCTGGGCGCCGCTTCCATGGGAACTGCTGTCTAAAGCCGACTTTACAAGTATTTTTTTTTATAAAATGCATTATTGCCTAGCTCAGCCTATGAGTTTTGTACAGCGTAGGATTCCAGGCGTTCGGGGGAAGCGGATAGTTCACCATCAGCACCAATCTGACCTCGTCGCCACCACCATGCATAACAAGAAATAGATTCTGGTAGTGGAGAGCCCCCTAAGGGTATGCTTTTAGCCCTAGCTTAGTTTTAGCCCTAGAATCGTCATAGTTCAACAACGTAAGACTCTTTGAATTACTCAATAGACTGGAGAGCAACAACTTCCGCCGCCATTTTGAAAGCAAAAAAAAAAGTCAAATTTTTTTTAGTATTAACCGATAATATTGGAAGATCAATGCCCCTAGCAGTGTGAGTCCCTTTCCTTAAGGGGCGTGATGCCCCCTAGATGTGTGACACCCTGGGTCAAGTGCTCGGCGTGCCCATGCCTTTTAAGACGGTACTATTATTCCTTATCCATATTCCATGTTTTGTGACATTTCATCACTTAAAAAAAAGAAACCTTCACCTGATTTGCAGTCCTTCCCGTGAAATCCTGGTGTGCAGCCTCCTGCACACGTTCCAGTATCTTGACCGCACAATTTCTTTGGGCAGTTCTGGGGGCATTCTGTTTCATGGGATATCGAAGTAACAATTTAACCAACCTCGATGTCATGTTAATGTTGAACGAAACGTGTTATATAAAAATGACAGGGTTTTTTTTCTTTATTTAGGTCAATATTAAGGACATCAGTATGTACAGGGATGAATAAATACATTATATGTCCACTTCGAGAATGTAATTTCTCATACAAAATCAAACATATTTTTTGTTTGTTTTGTCTTCTTTTAATCGGCTCTATTTTTTTTTTTTTTTT